>JAUTBS010294030.1:0-10932 GCA_032361285.1 Aequorea victoria
GCTTAATTATGATGAATGTTGCTAAGTGTGATGGGTTGAGTACCCATCCTCAGGTCTCGTGCCCGGTGCTCGGGGCGGGGCTTGACAATAGGAATGTGTTTTAAGTCATTAAGAGTTGGGTGATTGTTATGGACTTCTTACCCTTGTCTTCGGATGTCTGGTTAACTAGCATAGAAATCTGATTGGAAATGCGTTGGCGCCGACGTTGGTTCTAATTGGAAGTCTAAATATGTTGATTTGATTGGATGAGATAGCCCTAGCGATCTAGGTGAGTCTATTCAGTTGGTGTGAGAGTTCTAAAGCAATAGAACTTTTGTTCTAAGTATGTTGATTTGGGGTTAGGAGATAACACATGCGATCTAAGTAAACTTATCAGCATGAGGAGAATGTTCAAATGAATGAAACATTATTGTTTGGATTAGAGAGATAACCATAATGTTTTGGATGAGCTTGAGAGCTTGAGGGGAAAGTTGTAAAGTAACTGGAACTCGGTTCCAAGTGTGTAGTTAGGGTTAGAATGATAATCCTAATGGTCGTGTGAGCATGAGAGCTAGAGAAGGAAGTCCTAATAAAAGGAGCTTCGGTTAAAGAATGTGGATATGGTTGTGAATAGATACTCTAGCGAACTGGGTCTATCTATTAGTTGAGTTGAAAGTTCTAATAGAATGGATTTTCATTTTGAAAGTGGAGTAAGTTGTAAAATTGGGAAGGTAGTTCCCATGGGGTCAAACGAGTTTGTTGAAATGAGAAGATTGGTCTAGTAATTGAATCTTAGTTCAAGATGTGCATACGTGGTGCACATTTCTTGTGTTATAATAATTTTACGTTAAACATGAGATTTGACGTCGTTGGGTTGTTTCCCGACCTGTCTTTTCTTTCTTTGCGTCGGGTTTCATCAACCCGTGTCTCTTTCTCTTTCTTGGGACCCTCCGAGGTCATCTCGAGATTTGACATCGTTGGGTTGTTGCCTGACCTTTTTTTTCTTTCTTTGAGCCAGATTTCATCAACCCGTGTCCCTTTCTCTTTCTCGGGACCCTCTGAGGTCGTCCCGAGGTTTGACACCGTTGGGCTGTTGCCCAACCTCTGCCTTTTCTTTGAGTTGCGTTTCATCAACCTGTGCCCCTTTCTCTTTCCCAAGACCGTCTATGGTTGGCCCGAGATTTGACATTGTTGGGCTACAGTCCAACCTCTGTCTTTTGTTTCAAGCCAAGTTTCATTAACCTGCGCCCTTTCTCTTTCCCGGGACCCTCTGAGGTCGTCCTGAGGTTTGACATCATTGGGCTTTTACCCAACCTTTGTCTTTTCTTTTGAGTCGGGTTTCATCAACCCGTGCCTCTTTCTTTTTCTTGGGACTCCCTGAAGTTGTCCCGAACCTTGTAGTCATTGGGCTTTAAGCCCAACTTCACTTTTTTCTCATTAAGGGTCGAGCCTCATCAACCTGTACCTCTTTCTTTTCCCATGACCCTCTAAGATTGTCCCTAACCTTGTAGTCATTGGGCTGTTAACACAACCTATTTTCTTCTTGTGAAGAGCTATGTTTCATCAACCCGTGCCTCTTTCTTTTTTGGAGATCCTCTATTGGTCATCCCGAGTCTCGTGGTCATTGGGACGAGGCCTAGCCTATTTCTTAGTTCTTAGCTAGGTCCTACACCCCGCCTGTTTCTCTCGCCCAGAAATTTTTGACAAAATCCTGAGTTTCTATATCATCGAGTTGCGGCTTGATGCTTCTTGATGATGGCCTTCCCTTTTGCCGCTTGAGATCCAGAATCTCAATGGATAAGTCGAGCTATGCTCGCACCCTTAGCAGTTTGAGATCCATCATCTCCACGAATAAGCCAGGCTGCTCCCGCACCCTTTGCTGTTTGAGATCCAGCATCTCCACAGATAAGTCGTGCTTCTCCCGCACCATTTTTCATTTGAGATGAAAATCTTATCGAATAAGCTGGACTTCTCCCGCACCCTCCCCTTTTCTTTCTTACCGTAGAGATTCAGAGTCTCGACAGATAAGCCAGGCTCCTCCTGCACCCTTTCTTTTCTTTCTTGCTATAGAGATGGAAGTCTCAACAGAAAAGCCAGGCTCCTCCCGCACCTTTATTTTCCTTTTTTGCCGTTTGAGATGAAAATCTCATCGAATAAGTTGGGCTTCTCCCGCACCCTCACATTTTTTTCTTGTCGTAGAGATTCAGAGTCTTGACGGATAAGTTGGGCTCCTCCTGCACCCTTTCTTTTGTTTCTGGCCATAGAGATGAAAGTCTCGACGGATAAGACGGGCTTCTCCCGCACATTAATTTTTCTTCTGGTCGTAGAGATTCTGAGTCTCAACAGATAAGCCGGGCTCCTCCCGCACCTTTTCTTTTGTTTCTTTCCATAGAGATTCAGAGTCTCGACGGATAAACCAGGCTCCTTCCGCACCCTTTCTTTTGTCTAGCCATAGAGATAAAAGTCTCGATGAATAAGCCAGCCTCCTCTCGCACCTTTATTTTTCTTCGGCCATTGAGATTTATGAGTCTCGACGGATAAGTCAGGCTTCTCCCGCACCCTTTCTTTTGTTTCTTGCCTTAGAGATGAAAATCTCGACGGATAAGCCGGGATTCTCCCACACCATTTCTTTTGTTTTTGGCCGTAGAGATGAAAGTCTTGACGGATAAGCCAGTCCCCTCCCTGTCACACCTCAATTTGGAAAAGTGATCGGCCATGGATCATGAGTCTTGGCCCGATGAACCAAGAAAGCCTTAACAAAAATAGCTAACAATAATCTAATACAATATTCATTTTTTCCATGGATTTACACGATTCAAATCACATATTATAAGAAGTGGGTCAAACAGCCCAATATCACATTACCAACATTAATCCATCAATTTTAATATCATATATTTATTATCCCAATGCGGAAGCTAAATGAAGATGCATGTCCTAGAGGTCTTTATTCTTGGATCTCCTGAAGCAGTCGAGTCCATCATCAAGCTTCATCACGTTTACCTGAAAAGTTTAGAGTACAACATCAGCAATACTGGTGAATGGAACATGCATAATAGAATACAATACAAAATAAGGGACATAAAATAGATTTGTATATCAACATATCATGGCATGACATATACAGTATAACAAAAAGGATAATTATTTAATCCATTCTTTTATTTAAAGGAGTACACACAATCTATCAGTTTACTTCATTATTTCATTATCTCATTTCATTTTATTATCTCATTTCATTTCATTATCTCAAATGTATATATATTTTCTTTTCATTTGGTCCCGTTCTTAACGAGTCCAAGATATCACATACTATAATTATTTGGTCCCATATATGGGTAACCAAGATATCTCATTATATAATCATTTGGTCCCGTTAACAATTCACGAGTTACCAAGATATCAAATCCTTTGGTCCCGTATATGGGTCACCAAGATATCACGTAATATAGTCATTTGGTCCCGTTTACGGGTCACCAAGATATATACCATTCATTTGGTAACATTACACGAGTTACCAAGATATCTCATCAGATATTACGTCTGTATCTTATCATTTGGTCCCGTCTACGGGTCATCAATATATCCCATTCATTTAGTAACATTACACGAGTCACCAAGACATCTCATAATTATTTGGTCTCATTTTTGGGTCACCAAGAGATCTCATAATTAGACATTATGTTTCTATCTTATCATTATGATCATTTGGTCCCAATTATGGGTCACCAATATATCTCATCAATACAGCATGTTTATATCCATATATATATATATATATTTCGTCCACATAGGGTGTCAATGTTTTGATAAGAGTCTTTTCTTAATACTTTTTATTTGGCCCTGTTTATCAATGGGTCACCAAGATGTCACTTCAATACAATGATATAAGAAAACTTTATGAAACTTTCATTAAGAATCCTTTGCATTTTTTAAATCCATAATTGTTCTACGATAGGCTATCATACAATATCATTTAAACACCTTTAATCAAATGCATTTTCGTTTCAAGGACATTTGAGGGATTTATTGAGAACATATAGAAGATAAGTTTACTCACAGATAAAATATTTATATCATGATTTTTGTATAACAAAAACTATCACAATGCATTTAAGAGGATTTAAAAGCATATACATTTTTTTGTTAAAAAGGTTGGGAGTACAAAAATTTGCATAAAAATACATTGCACGAAAAGCCATTTACAAGTAACAGATTTATACCATGATTTTACAGAAAAAGTCATATGATATCATTTACAATATTTAAAACATTTACATTCAAGTAGTTTGGGGATGTGGGAAATTTAATGAAAGTACGTAGCGTGTAACCACTCACTTGAGATCTAAGCTACTGTCTAAAGCAATTGAATTAAATCTATGATTTGTACGTTACCCTGATAAAATAATACAATGCAGTAACCAAATCAATACACCAGACTAATAATTGAATTAATTAACCAAACAGACCCTTCCCCGTTAATAATTCCAAGGTTTACTTCTGGTGTTTAATTTAATCTTTATTTAATTTAATTTATCATTTAAATTGATGCCCAAATAGGGTCTAAGCATTTTAAATTCATTCCAATATGTTTTTCCAATATTTTTAGTGTTATGAGTCGACACAATCAGGTTGTGAGTCGACACCGCAAAAAGTTTCACGGCCAGAAATCACAATAGGCAATTAGTGTGGTCACTGCCTCAAAACGTCCGCACGTGGGCCAAAAACGTCTGGACATTTTTGACCCGTGGCCAAAGAAACGATACATCGTCCGGACGCTGGTGGGTTCCATCCGAACGGAACGCACCAGAAAGTCGAACCAGAGTTTCTCCAGGGCTGGTTTTTGGGTTCTTTTTCATAATCTTCCTTCAAAGTTTATATTTTTATGCATTATATGATTCATTTTATCATGTTTCTGAGGAGTTTTACGTCCACAAATCATATTCAAACTTGGTTTTCATATTTCATATATATATGTCACAACAGTTATATTGTTATTATATATATATGTGTATCAGTGTGTATATATATTGATTCTACGATTATGATTTCGGTTATACTAATCGATGAACATCATTAATGGATTTAAACTATTTTCTTTTTAATAATCTAAACTATCTGTGATATATATATATATATACACACATGTATATCCTGACATAAGACCAAATAGGGGAAGAAGAAAAAGAAACGAACCAGAGGAGACGATGGACAAGACGACGGCGGTGGTGGTTGGCGTTCGGCGGTGGTGCAGTGGCTGGGAGAGGAGAAGGGAAGAGGGAGATCGACTGAGAGGGGAAGGGAGAGTGCTAGAGATTGTAGAGAATGAGAGAGACTGACGTGAGGGAGCGTTGGGAGGAAAGGGAGAGGTTTATTAGGAACAAGATCAGATTTTTAGGAAAGGATTCCCAAGAATCCCTCCTTCCCAAAAATTCAAATTCAGGTTGTCCCATACCATAATTATCTAAAACTTTATGGAATTATCATATCTAATTACCAATTTCTGAATTTTATTTTGGGAATTAACTTCCCACCAAATATTCGAATTTCCTGATCTTTAATTTATATTAACGAATAAATTTGTTCTATTGATTAATAGTTTCAAAATATTTATTATTTTGGTTATTTATGTTTTTAATTAATTCATTTATTTTGGTTAGTTAATTTATTTCAATTTGATTTTTATTTAGTTAGTTTAATTTCAATTAATTAATCAATTTAATTATTACTAATTAGTTTTAAAATTCTAAAAATGTTACCGGGTTTTACACTCCCGCATCTTTATTTTTCTTTCTTGCCGTAGAGATTCAGATTCTCGACGGATAAGTCAGACTTCTCCCGCACCCCTTTGCTGTTTCAGATGAAAATCTCATCAAATAAGTCAGGCTTCTCCCGCACCCCTTTTGCTGTTCGAGATCTAGAATCTCAACGGATAAGCCTGGATTCTCACGCAGCCTTTTCTTTTTTGTCTCTCCGAGATTTTCTGAGTAAATCCTGAGGCATTAAGGCAATAAAAAACCTCAACATTTTTCTAATCTGAGTTTTTCCCGCGACCTTCTCTTGGACCTAGAGATCCAGAATCTCGACGTTCCCCTTTTTTGTTTAGTGTTGGGTTTTACCACCCGCATCTTTGTTTCTCTCGCTTAGGATTTCTCGAGAAAATCTTGAGTTTCTTTAACGTCAAGCTGCGGTTCGACACTTCTTTTTCAGTTAAGTCGAGTTTCATCACCCATACTCTTTTTCTCTCATTCGGGGTTTCTACGTGCTCGATAGTCGGGTCTTGGTCACCCGCCTTATTTTTCATCGTAACTTTGTTACTCTGGTTTTGCTCTTTCTGTAAAGTCATCACAAGCCTTTAATGTTTTACATTTATGACCTGATTTGTTTCTGCCTCTCCTCTATCTATCAGGAGTTATCATCGCTTCATCGAGCTCTAACATCACGCTTGTCTAGACCCGATTTCCAAGTGGACGACTCGAAAGATTAGATTTCAATCCAAAAAATATAGCAATGGCAGTAGATGATGAGACTAGTACTGCGTTGATCCGAACTCTGTCAGAGATGCAGCGAGCTCTTGAGGGCATGACCCTCACGTTCCAGAATCAAACTCAGGCCCAGGCTTAGTGTCAGGCAGAAATATGAGCCCTCCAGTTTAATCAAGTTTCGAGAAATCCACAGGATGATGTAGTCAATGACCCTATTTGGGAAGAAGATCAGTATAGTACAGATCCTCCGAGGGATGAAATCCACTGCTATTTTTCCCGGTGCTATTTTACCCGCTGTTGTTGTAATAAATCCTGCCTTAGCTCGAGAGGCCCTGCTCTCTAATAAAATTAATAGGCTGGAAAAAGTATTGAGGAAGGCCAAAGGGGTCGATGAATATATGCTTGACATTGGAGGTCTCTGCCTCTTTCCCGATGCTAAGATGCCTGACAAGTTTAAGACGCCCAACATAGAAAATTTTGATGGTACCGGGGATCCCCAAATTCACCTATGGATGTACGTTGGTACCTTATCCCCCATGGTCATCGACAACCAGTTGAAAGCACAGATATTCCAAAGGTCCAGCTGGACTTAATAGCAGGGGAGTTGGAGACCACCAAAAAAAACATCCGGGAGACTTTTGTAGACTTTTTGACCCACTAGATGGGTAAAGCAAGAAAAATGACCAACTGTCCTACAGAAAAGGAACAGGTTCGGACGATAGTGAAGAACTTGCAACCCTAGTTTAGAAAGTACCTAATCACTCAGCCGCTCATGACCCTCGAGTAATTGTTTGATGCAGGAATCCAGATTGAGGATGCCCTCCAGATGGGAGAGATTGAGAGAACAGAAGCTAGCACAAGTTAACAGAAAACTCGGAGGCCTTATCAAAATTAGAACAGCTACATAACCAACCAAGCCAGACATAACCCACCTCACAATAACATGGCGAGAGCTGCAGAGGTCAACCTTCTTAACCCTCAGCTAGGGCAGGCTGGATCATCATTTCCACCCAGACCTTCATGGAGGGTATTCACTCAACTAAGTGTGCCACTCTCCGTTATTCACAAGGTTGATGGAGAAAGGGCATATTAAGCCCCTTGATCCAATACCTATTCCCGATCCAATCCCAATCAGATTCAACCCCGGATTGTATTGTGCCTACCATCAGGGTCCTGGGCATACCATCAACAATTGCTTGAAACTTTGGCACATGATTCAGGACTTAATTGATAACAAGGTGAACCCGCCCCCAACGGTGGTGAAGCCTAATGTTACCACCAATCCGCTGTCAAATCACATGAACCCATCCCCTCGGAATCTAAATTGTGTCCATACAACTTCACCCTGCTATGATCCCAATGTCTACATCTTCCCGGAAGAGGCTGTCAGACCAGGTCCACCTCTCCCAAAAGAGAATTCTCTATGCTCTTTGGATGCAGATGGGACTCTGTATGTAGAGAAAAATGATATAGTAGAGTTGGAGGATGCAAAGGAAATGCTATAGGAATGGGACAATATGATGGCAAATGAAGAGGTACACGTGGAGTTTTCCTTTTACAATCTGGATATAAATACCGATAACGATGGATGGCTCTCTTCGAATAAGTTCGGGAATGAAGGCACAAACAATCATTTAGAAGGAAATGGGGGATGGAACAACCCCAATGATGATGACGTTTCTACCTCTGGCACCCAACCAGGAGATAGTGTGGAACAAGAAGACACAAACGAACCAAAAAAGGAATCATAGGGGAATCCAGGAAATACAGGAATAGAGACAAGATCAAGAACAAGAACAGGATCAAGAATAGGATCAGGAAAAGACTCAGAATCAAAACTCGAGAAAAAGTCTGACAGTCAGACTCAAACGAGGTTTGAGAAAAGCCAAGAATTGAACAAACCAGGAAGTAGAGATAAAAACAAGGAAGCCGAAATTGTGACAGAAATTTGGCCCACTGATATTAAAACTACCAAGAACAGGAATAGGAGCGGAGGCATGCAGAATGCCGACCTAAATATCACGTTTGAAGAAAGGGAAGGCCTCCTAGACCTTTTCATTCTCGATAGTGATATTTGGGAATACTCAGGGCCTGATGACAGGTGGTAAAAGGAAGAACTATGGGCGGCGAGGGAAATAAACCACAAACAAGAAAGAAAAGAACGAGCCCAGCCCCAGAAGAAAATCTAGAAATCGGCACAGACCACCCAGCAACCAGCAAAGGAACAGAGAAAGCAGCAGAAGATGATCTGTGGGAATTAGAAAGATTAGACCTATCTGAGGTAAACACTGTTGTAGATCTATGGGATAGTCTGTGGGACCCCGAAGAGTAGGTCAAGCATTTGACCAGGAGTGGAAGCCACTTTAAACCCGTTTATCTAGAAAAAGGTAAAGTCAACCAGCCCGCAGTGGAAGCTAGAGAAGAAGATGATGTTATACTAAAATAGCTCAAAAACATTCAGGCTAACCTGAGTATTTGGGGGCTACTGATAGCATCCCACAAACACAAGCAAGTCGTGCTGAGGGCTCTAAGAAAAACTAACATCTCCATTAACACTACTCCTGAACAACTGGCAGGAATGGTTGCTCCTACTCAGCTAAACAATGTCATTGCTTTCACATAAAATGATTTACCCACCGAAGGACCTCTACATAATAAGCCCCTCCATATAATAGTTATGTGCCTTAGAAAATGAGTACATGTGGTGTTGATCGATAATGGGTCAGCACTGAATGTCTGTCCACTCAGAACAATGTATTGCCTCGAGTTAAAAGAATAGGACTTCACGTTAACTACCCATGGGGTACGAGCCTATGATAATACCTGCAGGAACGTGCTGGGGGTAGTCAAGTTCACTGCTACCAAAGGACCCACCGAAAGTGAGATAGAATTTCACGTGTTGGATGTGTCGGCCTCCTTCAATCTGTTGTTAGGCCGACCCTAGTTGCATGACCCCAATGTACAAGCAGTTCCATCCATCCTCTATCAAAAGGTTAAAATGATAAGAGATGGGGCAGTCCTGACTATTTTTGGCAAATCAAGCATCCAGTCACCTGCCACTGATGGCACCCCTTTGCTTGAAATACAGCACGGGAGGAAGATCTTACCCTGAGTGGTTTCGAATTTGAATTTGATGAAACAGTAGCTATTCATGCTTTAATGACTGGAGAGCAACTGTATATAAAACCTCAAGCAATAATAATGATGGGTAAGATGTCGTACTTCTCAGGCCTAGGGTTTGGAAAAAGCCAACAAGGCATAACTGAACCGATAGACGTTTAGGGCAATAATCATACCTTTGGTGTGGGATACAAGCCCACAGTCCAGGACTTTGCTAAGAAAGAAGTGGAAGCACAGAGGAAGGCACATGCCAAAAGAAACAAGACATAATATCTGGCTCCGTTGCCGGCCTATGGGCCTCTGAATGGGCAGTTTGTAAAGGAAGGCGAGACTTTCCCGTTCTGTGGATTTCTGGAACCATGGATTGATGAGGGGTCTAGGAAGAAGACATACGGGTTGGAAATATTCTTTGAATATTAGCTGACAGACAGCAAACCCGAGAAAGATGAGACAGAGGACGAGGGCGTAGCAAAGAAAGCACGCGAGAAAGACTGAATCGAGGATCTAGAGGAATCCACGATGGGGTCGCCTTTTGAGGGAGCAGCTCTAATACACGCGAAGGAAGACACAGAGGCGATCAACATGCTGAGCAGCGACGCGCCCACCGACTATTCTGGCCTAATAGCAAATGAGGGTAGCGTTGTAATAGATAATTGGACTTACGAATATAATATTTTAGACACTGTAGATAGTGAGTCTGAGTCCTAGTCGGACTCATCTGCATCTACAGACTCAGAGTCCAGTGGTGATTCGATCAAGCACCCACCTGTTGGGGTGTCTCAGTCTTCTATTTTAGCTCAATACACGTCAAAATCTATAACCTTCGCTATTGATAATAATATGGAGAACTATTCTGGTTACCCTGCTGAACTTCCATTTGAATGTTTGATTTCTGACTCAAATAATTTTGATGGGGCTGTTCCCCAGGAACTGAAACTTTTAATTGAAAAAGAAGAAGAGATGCGCGCTAAACCCTTAATTGAAGAAACTTTTTCAATAAATTTGGGTACTGAGAAGGATCCCCAAATGGTCCAAATTGGTTTTACTTTATCAAATGAAGAATGTGAGCCACTAATCAAACAATTAAAGGAATTTAAAGATGTTTTCGCATGGTCATACGCAGACATGCCCGGATTAACCCAAAAATCGTCTAGCACAAAATCCCCCTCTACCCCGATGCCAAACCGGTGAAACAAAAGCTTAGACATGTAAGACCCGATTGGGCCCTCAAAATCAAGGAGGAAGTTACCAATCAAGTGAACGCCGACTTTCTTCAAGTGACAGAATACCCTAGTTGGGTTGCTAACATTGTCCCTGTGCCAAATAAAGATGGTCGTGTGCGAGTTTG
>JAUTBS010294141.1:0-10931 GCA_032361285.1 Aequorea victoria
GAAGAGAGAGAACGAACCGATGAAGAATGAGATGACCAACAACGGCGACGGCGGCGATTATGCAGCAGAAGTGGTCCGGTGATGTGCGGTGGTGCAATGGTTGGCTGAACGGGAGAGAAACTGAGAACAGAGGGAGAGAGTTGCGAATAATAAGAAGTTCTGGAATAAATGGGGGAGGCTGGCGTGAAGAGGATGGAATGAGGGAAGGAAAGTCAGGTTTATATAGGGGTTGGAGCAAGATTTTAGGGAGTGATCCCACAAAAATCTCTCCTTGACCCAATCCTTCCAAATTTTAAATTTTATCTCTAGGATCCACTTTTCGCCACTTAATTCATTTCTTTGTTGAATAAAAAAAAAGTTACCCTTTTTTAATTGCAACTTCTGAATGTACCATATTTCGATTTGCACTAACTTATTAAATTTTTATTGTGTTGAATTAGAAATTTTCAAAATATTTATTTTTTTTATTAATTGCATTCTTAGTTAGTTAATTTAATTTAATTATTCTATTAATTTTTTTTTAGTTTTAATTAATTTATTTATTTATTAAAATTAAATTTTAAGATTATTAAAAATTCTCGGGTTTTACAATATATACATATTAGATAGATTGAGAGTGAGAGAGAGAATTAATGGACGTGGAGAGAAAAAAGGATGAGATCAAGGAAGGGAGTTGGCAGAGCTGGGGAATAAAATAGGGAGTCTAGGGTTAAAATCCTAGATCTCTTTATTCGCTCACTGGACCAAAAAGCTCCATGTACTCTGATTTAATTTTCAATCAATTCGTCCGTTAAACCATTGATCAAATTGAACGAAGGGATCCTGAAACCATCATGAGAAAATAAGAGAGTGCAAAACCCGGGCTACGTGAGGGACCACAAGGAAAAATAAGGTACGGGCTAATTGTGTAAAAAACTGAACAACACTAACTCAGACCCCGAGTTAGATTCATTTTTACACGAGTCAAGACTTATTCCACTAAAAACCTTAACCGAACTCCCGACTAATTCTTCAAATTATGTCTCGAATTTTCAATTACTAATTACTTAAATAATCTCTCCACATTTAAGATTACAGATACCCGAAGATCAGACTAGATTACTGACAATTCTGTTTGGTCAACCTCTAAATCTTGAGTACCCCTGCTTAACTTATTGATATGTTGGATTAAAAATACACCTGCACGATTTGACATAATCAAACCTATAAGCAGGTCCAAGGGAGTATCATCAACCTGACGGATGTACTTTCCGTTAGTATAATTTATCCGTCGAACACGGAACACGGAGCGCCGACACCCAACTCACCGGTCTTATTAATCTCAACAGAAGTATCACCTATTGGTGAATCAAAGTGTCGTACACTAAATACATATGTTTAATAAAAATACTTTAGAAGTTTCAAAAAAGATAAAATTTTAAAAAATAAACAAAAACAGTCTCAAACTCAAAAAAGAAAGACCAAATTCACTTGATTGTGTATTTTTTAAATTATAAAATAATTCTTAAATAATTTTTTTTGAATATATAGAAGTTTTGTTCTCACTCCAGCCTAGTCAACTCTCTAAAAGTATAACGCCATAATAAACACAAACGGGAACGCGGAATCTCTACTCCAAGTTGGTCACGGCATTTTGAAAATAGAGACTACAATTTTGTGGGACCTTAATAATGATGGTTAAATCCCACCAACAGAATGACAAATTGACTCATCTATATATGCCTCAAATCAAAAAGTTCATTATCTTGATCTTTAACGCAAAAATGGAAGCATTAAGAACCGGGGGCGTGTTTGTTTAAAAAGTTGAAATGGTCGTTTGGAGACTAAGCTAGTGATGAATTATGCAAGATTGCGGGTGGAGTGAATTTCCTTTTAATTTTTTTTTTGGAGTTGTATGATCTTTTTTGTTTTTAAAAATGAAAAATTTGTGAAAAATCATTCAAAATAATGTTTGTTAGTGTTCCTGTGTTGCCATCCCTTCAACAAAACTTGAATATGATTTATTTACGCTTAATCACGTGATAATTAATCTACACGCTTAATATGGCATTGGAAGGTTTTATTTATATATTTACAGGAGTGATCAAAGTAATTTATGCTTGGATACTCATTTACCATATATACTTGAAGAATTTCATCGAAGAGTAACAAGAAACTCAAACGTCGTATTGTATCTCAAAAATATCAAAGCAGCTTTTGGAGACTTTGGACAAAAGTTTGTCTGCCTTTGGATGTCATGAGATTTGGTCAAGCCACTATCATTAAGACACAAGCATGCTTAATAGATTGAATTGTCAAGACAAGATGTGATATCCAAATATCATAAATCACCTTTCTCATATCAAATCTCGCCGAAGATAATCATTCTGGATTGTAAGCTTGAAGCATGGCTCAAGCTCAAAATCTCTTAAATCAACGCCTATTTAGTGTTGAAGGAACTAAATTAAATTCATATACATGCTAATCAGAATTCTTGTAAAATATTTTGTAACACATTTGAAGCAAAAACCAACAAAAAATAGCAGTTGTAGCAAAACATCAAAAAACTGATTTTTTGCCTTTGCTCGAAGGGTTACTCGAGCGAGACTTCGAGCGAAGACTTAGCTCGAGTTGCACTTCCAGCCAGCTTCGAGAAGAAGTCTGTTTAGCAATCTTCATCCCAATTTTTGACTTCTTCAAAGATCAAATATTGGTGAGATGCAATCATATCCTTCAAGCATGCTTATATTTATGATTATGAAGACTTTCAAGCTCTTGTGTTGCCTATATAAAGAATTGATTTTGGAAGACTCAGGGCATCAATGTAGTGAAAACAGTATACAAAGTTTGAGTTCTTTGAACATGGATCAAGTCCTTTTGTAATCATCATTGGATCCATGTTCTTCTTAAGTTATTACATCTATATGTCTTAGCTTGAAGATTCACTCAACTTTTCTTTTAAGAGAAATATAGATGCAAAGAGTGAGTTGAATGTTTTCCTAAGGTTCCTATACTTAGGCTGAGTGAGTCTCAGAGCCACCTCAGAGTAAAGATCGATTCAGACTGTAGTTCCTGGATTCGGGTTCAAGAAGCTGATCAATCGATGATCGAAGCCACATTCAGTGTTGAGAACAAGCTAGATGTTGTTGTTGGATTGGAGTCAAGTGGAGTGCTTGCTCAGTGTTCAGTTGTAAGTCACTAAACTTGCTCACTGTATATACTTATTGACTAGTGGATTAGTTGCTGGCTAGTGGCCCTAGTTTTTCACCCATCTTAGATTTTTCACGTAAAAATTCTCTGTCTCTTATGTGAATGAATTTTTATATGTGTTGTATGTTCTATACATAAAGTAATTAAGTTAGTTAACAACTTAAATTTGATAAAATTTGTAAAAAGTTGTATTCACACCCTCTAGGCTATCTATTATACAATCTCAATTGGTATCAGAGTTTAATCACTTCATATAGGTTTACCACTTGTGTGAGATCCTAGAAAATTGTAATAGACTCTGAATTACTTAGAGAACGTGGGTAAGTCTCAAGACTACCACGTTTTTTACCTATGCCTACTGAAAAGCAAGAATGAAAGCCTTTCTAAAGTTTTTTGATGAATGTGTGTGGAAATCTGTAGAACTCTATAGAACTTGAATACACATCTCCCACAGCTACCAACGAGAATGAAAAAAATATCAACAGTACCTAAATCTAGATGGACTAGGGATCATGTTGAAAGTAATGGTTGGAATAGAAAGGCATTAAATGACATCTTCTATTTGGTGGTCTACTTCCTCGGGAGGCACCATTCCTAGAATAAGATAGACCAGGACAGGAAGAAGTAGTGATTGAACCCGAGAAGAAGGAAGAAGAGGACGATTTAGTTCTGAGATAGTTGGAAAAACCCAAGCCAACATTTTAGTGTGGGGCGTGCTGATAATCTCACACAAGCACCTACAAACCATATTGAATGCACTCAATAAGGCCCATATATATCCATTTAGACCACACCATAACAATTTGTAGGGATGATGGCTCCGATAAGGTTGAAAGTGCACTGGCCTTCACAGATCAAGATGTGCCACCCGAAGTTTTCGACCACAATAAACCTCTCCATATCATTGTAGAATGTCTGCAGAAGTGGGTGCCACTAATACTAGTGGATAACGGCTTAGCTCTGTGTAGGTAACCACCTCTTCGCGAAGAAAGAGTTTAGTCCCTACTGGGATGAAGCGTTTAGCTAGCAAAAAACAAATGTGTTGTTACTTATCAAACCATGACATTCGTAGAAAAATGATCGATTCTCGATTATATAATACTTGTTAATTCAATTATGGTCGTCATGATCTTGAAATGAAGGTTTGGTACAAACTGTAGTCGCCACTTAGTTTTAAGGTCTAAGAACTTATGCGTGTCTCTGTTTGGATCAGGCTTAATCCTTTCATCAATGTAGATTGGGTTCGGGGGCTAAGGTACCGAGTAGGAATGTGTTAATCACCCACTCAACGTAATCTCATAGTTAGCCTTTATTCATCAATATTTGTTCTTGTTCATTAAGTTTATATCCTAACTAATGCATAAATTTATTAGACAGACTTACTAGGTAGGCTTACGTTTCAAAAGCATTAGGAGAAAAAGAGGTGTGTGATCATATTTTTGTCTCAAGCATGCAAAAAAGGTGTAAAAAAAATACACTATCTCGAAATAGGATCCTAAGGATTCATAATCGTTTATCACATTTCGAGGCAACTGGTGACAATTCATAGGTTCCTCCTACCTTATACTTATCTAATTATCAATCAAGTAAACAGTTCTCTACTTAATGTTTAACTAGAGTGGTGTTCGTGTGCAAGTTAGATTCAGTAGTTGATAGCAATTGTGAACTAGATCGTATGGTACTATGTTTATACTAATTAGTATGGTATTATGTTTTGAAAATAGTAAATCCTAACATAGTCTCTAACATGCGATAGATGTAACCTAGTGTTTTAGCATGAAAATCAACTTATTATCAATTTTTTCAAAAAACTCTTGATAAAATATACATTTTAGACATAAAATATCAAAAATATAATTTTCGGGTCGGGAGACCTCAGAATGGGCCCAAGTGGGCCAGATTTTGAAAAATTGCTAAATTTTAGAAAAGTTTCCCACATAATAGCTTATAACATATAATTAAAAGAATAATAATTTTTGAATCATAAATCATAAAAAACGGATCCAACTCGAACCCCGTGTCAAAAACCGACACTTTTTAAAAAATAATTTAGAAATGAATCATGCGGAGGTTTAAAAGGTTTGAAAATCGCATGATCGATGCATGAATTTTCTTGAAAACTATTTTTGATCCATAAAAACACGTGATCTATAACACCCCATGATTCTTGATCAAGTTATAAGTTATCATTAATGATTGCTAAGATAAATAATCTTCCAAGTGAAGTTTCAAGTAAAGTTTGAGCATATAGGATTTAAAGTAACTATGTTAATGGGCTTATGAAATTGGGTAGGACCCAAATTAAATGACAAAGATTGACCCAAGTAGCTAATAGCCCAAAGTTATGAAAGGCTCAAAATTAAAAATAATGAGATTAGTCCAAGTAATTTAAACTAATCTATTTGGCCCAAAAATAAATTAAAACCCAATAAGGCCCAATTATGAGGTGTGATTAAAATAAAACTTTCAATGGGCAAAGATAGGACCCAAAAAGATTATAAAATTTGTAAAATAAGTCCAAACATAAAAACTAACCCAAATAAAAAATGGGGTCCAAATAAATTAAGAATTCATTACAATATATATATATATATATACACATATATATGGCCCGCCATGGAGGGGGAAGAGAGGGGTGTGATGGGATATTTTGTCTCTTGAAATAAATAAAAAATACATGGGAGATGTGAATTAAAACGAAAGTGAAGAAATGACTCTTAAATTTAGGGCTCTTGGTCCCTCATTAAACCAGACATGCTCTTACGCCTTAGGGAATTAAATCATTGAAATCAAACAATTTATAAGTTACCTTGGAGCCCAAGTTCTAATTTGAACTTAACTAGACAAAATAAACCAAGGTGGCTAACTAGAATTGAAATACAATTAAATGAGAGACAAAAGGATAATTTAGCACCCATTACTTGTGCCTATATAAAGGGAAAGTCTCTCACTTCCCCCTATTGAAATTTCTAATAAGGGAGAGAGAGAGAGAGAGAGAGAGAGAAGAAGAAGAAGAAGAAGAAGGAAGAAGAAAGAAGAAAGAGAAAGAGGAAGGAAGAAAGGAAGGTGGAATCTCCCTCCATTGTTTACATTCAAGGTTAGTGGATCATGAATCTAACCTCTTAATCTCTTCTAACATCTTTAAAACCATCTATATATCATGTTCATGAAACTTAAAGTAAGAAACAATATGATATACAACACCTAGGATGAAGAAAGAACCTAAATCATGAAAGGTTTTTAAAATTGTATTTGATGCTTTTATGAATTAAGAACATGTAAGAATGCTCAAACCTTAGAGGAAACCCAAATATAGATTTTATGGAGTTATATGAATATGTATAAAGCATGTATGATTTTTTCTTAAATTTAAGAACAAGATTTGAAACCCTAAAATAATTATTAAAATTTTAGATCCAAGAAAGCAAATTCAAAGATCACTTTGGAGAATTTTAATTAAATATATAAATATCATCTGGATTTTAGCTACCAATATAAATCTAGGGTTATGAATTTAATTTTATATAAAAGTTTTTTTACATAAATTGGATTGACATATTTTGAGTAGCTGTGATCATTCCAAACAGGGACGAATTCGAACACTATTTTTGGTAAAATTAGTTAGACCTATTTTGAGTGGGAAATAGGAGTTGGGTTCTTCATGAAAAACTTGCATAATACCTTAATATAGCTCTAAACAATATTAGACAAAAATTAAAAAGTCATTTTGAAATTTATTTTGAATTTATAAGAGGGGTTCCAGAATCTATAAATTTAAAAACCTTGAGAACAATGGTGTTTCAAGTGAAAATAAGTCCATAGGCTTATAAAATTGAGTTCTTAGCAACTCTAATGGACAATTAACACTTGTGAGAATGATATTATGATAATAAAATGTCAATGGATCCTTAAGACGAAGGAGGCAAGAAGTTGGATCATAGGAATCCATAAAGAAAAGGGTTCCAAAGCTAAGGAATTAGGTTACATAATATTCATTTAAACAAAATAAATCATTATCATACTTAAGAATTTATAAGAAATGAGTTTATACTTATGCTTTTGCATGTTACATGACCTAGGCACCGAAGGGATAGCTGTGGAAGGTAGAGCGACTCATCGGGGTTAAAAGAGGTGAACGTTGCTTGAACACTCTAATCAAGTGAGAGTAGCTAGCCTTATTATAATGAAATTTGATGGATGAATTTTATTTTGAAATGTTTCAATAACATGCTTGATGTATAAACTCATGAATGATTTTCAAAAGAAAGTTCTCTTGTTTTAAATAATGTTGATGTTGGTTCACTCAAATGTGATACTTGATTTGAATGTGAAGTTTTGATGAGAAAATGAGAGTTATGTTACATATATCAATGAAAGATGTTCTCAATAAATTTTGGAATGATGATTTTCGTTTGAGTGTGCCAAGTGTTGTGGGTATTTGGCTCGTGTGAGTTTTTCCTTTACGAGTGTGAGTATTTGCCTAAATGGCTATTTGCCCTTTTATGGGTGTGAGTTGTACCTATCACTGATGATAACGAGTGATCCTCACTTTTTATGAGGTTATAGTACCGTCGGAACTCCAGACCGTGAAGAAAAATGACAACTTGGGCACTTGTGAGGAACCCTCTCGAAAAACTCGTCGCCCTCGTTCCCTTTTTTAAAGACTTAAAACGCGCTCTCAGTTTTATGGTTTTTTTGAAAGGAGAAAATGGGATTTTACGTTTTGAAAAGAGAGCCCCCCAATTGCGTCTGTATTAAAGGCCGTACAATTGAAGTCACCACTTGATTTTTAATGAAAAATCAAGAAAATAAAATTTCCAAGGAACTAGTCTGTTGTTACTAGAGATAGTGGTTCGGGATTTAGGGTACGAAAGGAGAAGGTGTTATCTTGCTCGATCCGAAGATCAGCCTTTACTTAACTGTTTCTTCTGTTCTTGTTTTAAATTTATCAAAAATAACATATACAGAACGGGAGTTGAAGAGAGATCATAAGAAAGCAAGCAAGAAAGCAAAACTCAACCTAAAACTTAGGCTTTCTATGCATGCTTACACTTAATTGCATGTGAAATGGGGAGATAGAAACATATCAGTACAGTTGACACATAGAAACGCATGTTGTTAAACATAAAAACAGATGCAAAAGCTATTGGAAAGGCCACTGGTTTTCACAGAGATGACGCACGCCACCTTTGGACACTCTGGCAATGACGCGTGTCACTATAGAGGAGTGAGCTCGGCATTTGGAGGTCCAAAAGGGGCCACTATTTTAAGAAAAATAGTGTGCTAGTGTGAAAATGTGTTTTTATATAAGAAAGAAAACAAAAAAGATGGCAATTCATGTGGGGTTTTCAACACATAGTCTAAATCTTACATTTCATGCATTTTTCTAAGAAGAAAGAAAGCATGCTTAAATCGGTAATGAAAATTGAAACAGGGAGAATGAGGCCAACAACCTCTTTTGACTAAACTGTTCTTAGACTGGAAAATAAGAAAACAAAACAAAATATGTAAAGCAAAACGGTCGTGCTTGAGTTTACATCAAGCTGCCTACGTACCCTGTTTGAAAGGATCAGGCCAGTGTAGTTCATGGGGACAAATACAAACGATGCAGAGATAACAAATGTTAAAGACCTAGTGGTTACCCCACAAAGCTATGCAAGAAAAACAACGTTTTATGGTCACGGGGACCAAAAATAAAAGAAATAAAATAGTTTAAGGTCATGAAGGACCTATTTATTTAGTTTAAGGTCGTGTATGACCACTTGTTATCCTTTTAAGGTCTTGTGGGATCGTGCTTTTTGTTCTTTTTAAGGTCACGCAGGACCGATTTATCATTTTAAGGTAACGAGTGGACCGATTTGGTCAATTTAAGGTCCCAACTAGACCGATTTATCCTTTTAAGGTCGTGAATGGACCGATTTGGTCAATTTAAGGTCCTGACCAAACTGATTTATCCTTTTAAGGCCATGAATGGACTGATTTGGTTATTTTTTAAGGTCCCGACCGGACCGATTTATCCTTTTAAGATCATTAATGGACCGATTTGGTCATTTTTTGGTCCTGGACGGACCGATTTCTCCTTTTAAGGTCATGAATGGACTGATTTTGGTGTAGATTAACTTTGGGGTCATGACAACAAAGGCTCGTGGTTGTATATAAAAAAACCATTGAAGTACATAGAAGTTCTAAACTTTTAGTGGTTGTACCACCATGCACGTATTAACGGTCCTACTACCATTCAAATATCGTTATGAGACCTTAATCACTTCATTTAGATCGAACAATTTAAAGTCATAAATGGACTAATTTGCTCAGTTCTAGGTCGTGAGATAGACCCAATATACTCAATTTTATGTCGTGAGATGGACCGATGACTTAGTTTTAGGTTATGAAATAGACCCAATGACTCAGTTTTAGGTCATAAGACTCTTTGAAACCACAGGCACAAGAACGAAGCTCAACGTGTAGGTCAAAGGATGATTTTGGTGATCGAGAATGATTTAAAAGCTTCCTTTATTGGGGACGAACCCTGAATTTTGGAATTTCTTAATTTGAAACTTATAAAACAGCGAATAGGAGTTGGACATGTGGATTGCACCACGTGTCACTTGGCTGAGCTGGCGTGCACGTGAAGAGAGGTGGCGTGGGCGCCACGTGTCGATTGGACTAATCTGGCACCACGAGTAGGAAAGTGTCGTGTGCCTGGTGATGATTGGTCTGCATAGCGTGCCACTAGGAGGAAAGTAGTGCGCATGGTGGTTGTGGCATGCCACCATGAGGGAAATGGCGCGCAATGGGTATCTGGTTAAAGCCAAAGATTCGCCTGGTTTTGATTAAGTTTGTCGTGGTAAATTTCACACGACCGTTCACTCTCGTCTTTCTCTGTGCCATACTCTCAACTCTCTCTACATTCTCGACTTTCTCGTCCTTTCTTGATCTTCCGACCAACTTTTGATGGCGAACAATGATGATCAGGCAAACAGTGGCACGAGCCATGGCCAATGTAGCATGGGTCATAAGGCAGACCCTATTCTGGTGACTCTGGCTGCTGCGGTCCCCATTGATGACACTGTGGACCCCGCGGAGCCTTTCAGGACCCCCGTTAATAACTCATTTTTCGAGCACTTGGGCTATCTTATAGGGATCAATGACTCCTATTCAAGTCCTTCAGACTACCTGGAGATCTCTTAGACGTCATCTAATGCTATGGATGATCTGCTCACTGCTGCTGACACCATCCGCACTACGGAGGATGGCGGGCCTTCAGAGCGGCACACCACTGAGGAGCCGACGGTGGATAACCCTCAGGTCCCAGATCCCTTCCATGGGGTTTTGGCTGCTAAGATGCTGGGGGGTTTCGACTCGGTCCGGTATGATCCCCCAGTTCATGCCTTGGAGCCTCTCCCGATTGGCCGCTTCTACTACGACGACATCACCGTGGACTTGACGTTGGTACTTCGCTCTTTGGGTGTTCATCTCTCGGTGATGAACCGCCGGGTATGTCTTCTTTCTCTTCTATTTTTTTTTCATTTAATTTAAACAAAAAGAAACCCCAAAAACTTAAAAAAGATTCATTGACTTAGATGTATGCACAGGATAGGCCAAAAATATTTGGATGGATGTTATTTCAGAACATAACACCAAACAATTTGAACCTCTAAAAATAAAACAGATCAGAACTTAGAAACTTTGTATGATTAGGTTGAACCATGTATTTCTTATTATGTTTTTTTGCATATATA
>JAUTBS010294363.1:0-10931 GCA_032361285.1 Aequorea victoria
AAAAAATAGTTTTTTTTTTTTTTTAAAAAAAAAAGTTAAAAAAATTTAAAATGTTTGACATAATAAATTAATTATTTTTATTTTCCTAAAAAGTCGTGTCCAAAAGAAAAACCAAAGACAAGCTTAAAAATCAGTAAAAAATCAACCAACATTTTAAAACCAAACAAGGGCTAAGAAAGTATTATCTTGATAACATTTGGGATCTTAAACAAGTTGAGTTGTTTTGTAAAAAGAAATAAATTTTTAACTCATACTGTTTGGCATCATAAAAAAATCAATTAACTTTTTTTACTTTTTTTTTCTAAGGAAAAAAATGTATTCATATTTCAAACAATCCAACTTTTTTTTAATGAAATAACTATAATACACTTAATATAAAAAGTCAATTTTGCTCTAAAAAATATTATTATCCCAAACACTACAACTTAAAAGTAAAATGTAAGAATATATTAAACATTTTAACAAAAAAACAAAAGGCTAATAAACAAAATGTCACAAACAATTTAATTTTTTTTTCTTCTATTTTTTTCTAGAAAAATTTAAAACTCTTAAAAATATAACTTTTTAAACATCTCAAAAAAAAAAAACACAATAACAAGAAAAAAATTACAATAACGAAAAATATGAAGCTATGCGAGAGACCCTCAAATCATATTTGTGAATACCACCGCATACAAAAAATATATTAAAATTCATAAAATAATATATAAATATTTGTAAAAACATATTGATATCAACATGATATATATTAAAATTCTAATTTTTTTACATTACTATATTATTCACTGCTCACTGGACAATGGTTAGACAGACAGTTCACTAATTTTTTTTTGATGTAGTTGTATTTTTTTTATTTGGATGTAACACGTGTAATGATTATGTATTTATTAGACAGATAATTTCATAAAATATGGGATTATATATAATATTTTTAAAAATATAATTGTGCGAACACGATTACGTTCACAAGGTTGTACAAGACGGGTTAGATCAATTTACGCTTCGAATCTAAGTAAAAGATCCGAGATGCACTTGAGTTCACCTGAAACAAACAAATGGTCACTACCCGGCGGGGTGTTGGCCGGAATCCCCCCTCTGATGATAAAGTTAGTTGGATTCAACAATTTGGAACTGTATATCAATGTATTAAGAGTTTCTAGTGAGTATTCACGTACCTCCTTTTGTGCTACAACCCTTGTATTTATAGGCCCTCTGGAGGATCTGAGAGATCAGTTCATTTAAGTCTGATGTCGTTGTCAAATGTCTTCTGCCCATCCAGTCTGCCCAAGTTGATCCCCTGCTGTAATGAAGTCATGTGCTCCTCTTAATGTGCATTAAATTCCTTCCAGGTCCTTTGGTGGAGCTCTGAGACTCTCATTAATACGCATTTAATACTTATTAGTCAACACCTATGTTTCATTTAAAATTGTCCTTTTCACTCTGACATATCGGCAGCGTAACTTATGTATTTTGTTCTGGTCGGTTCCGTGTACGACGATATGTCGGCACCATAGCTGGGTCAGCCCGTGTACGACGCTATGTCAGCACCGTAGTTCGGTCAGTGAAGATGTATATCGGCACTGGACCCCCGATTTATCAACCCGACCCGTATTGGGTGACGTGACAATTGTTTATTAAAATTGAGCTCCTTCAAAAGACTAGAGAAATTAAAAAGAATGCTTACAATTATTATTGTTTATAGTAGATTTATATTCTTCTAGCTCGTAAATGCACATCGATGAACCACGTATATCATATTCTTATTGATTATATGTTTTTGTTAAATTTTTTATTTATTTTGATTGAATTAAAAGTCTTGTTCGTAGTACAATAATTTACAACATCTAAAATTTTGGATATTGAAAAGTTAGGAATCTCCTTGGATTCTTTCTTTCACGGTGATTAAAGTTTTGGATGTTTAAGAGTTAGGAATCTCCTTGGATTCTTCTTTCACAGTGATTACTTTGTCCATATCGACATATAGAGTTACAAATATAACCATAATTACTTTTTATTTTATTTGTTTTGTCATAACACATGTCTTACTAACTGAAGGAGGTTGAGTACGAAGAGGTTCGGCCCAATAGGCAAAATAAAATGAAAGAGGCCAAAACCGCATAGGTTCGACCCAATGGGCCAAAACGAAATGAAGACCAAAGCTCAAGGATGGGCCAGGTTCGAGACCAAATGGTATGGTCAAACAACCATGGATCGAGACCGACGCCATTAATGCTCATTAAATGCTCTGCACGTTTCCTGACACATCAGTGGCGTGTCCTGTCATTAAATTTGGCGCAGACGTTGCACTTATCAAAAATATGACTGACAGCTGATCTGAACAAGAGATCTTGTGTTGGTTCATTCTAGGAGCTCCCCTATATAAGAGATGATCTGATCGTTTGAGGAGGTACGCAATATACGTTCAAAAGTTTAATTTTCTTGCATGCTCACCCTGCTCTGATTTTTCCTTTTGCCTCTAACTTGACCATCGGAGGAGGCTTTCGGCAAGCACCCTACCGGGTAGTTTACGTTTGTTCTCTCTCGCAGGTCTACCATAAGGAACTTAGAGCGGCCCGGTGAGAGTTTCCATCAAGTTATTCACACCCTACGGATTCTCCCCCGTACATTTGGCGTCGTCTGTGTGAAACTCACCGAAAAAGCCTAACCATTGTTCATGACATCCCTTTCCAAGGTAAACTCGGTAGGGGGTGACGACGGATCGGATAGAGAGCGTAGCGTGGTCGACAAACTCACCACGAAAAGAACTGATAAGCAATAGGGCAAGAGGCCCATGTATCAAACTCCAAGGCGTTTGGAGGATGATCTAGAAAAGAGGCCACGTTCAATGCCATGCAGAAGGAGATCGCTCAATTAAGAGCGGCTCTGAAGGCGAAGGGTCAGGGAAGAAACCCCGTAGATGAGGGAACAACGAGCAAACGCGGGTCAGTATCGCACAGGAAGGAGACACCACATCTGGCAAGGAGGAGCCTCACACCGACTCTGGAGAAGGCAGGCGATGTAGGGAAATGAGGCGCGCGGGTATCTAGGGCTTTCACTAGGAGCAGCGAAGGGAGCAACTATGTTCCTCCCACTAAAAACACTGACCATCAGGAGAGTAGTGATACATGTTCATCCCGAAGCGGCCCCGATTTGAGGGATATTATCACAAGGAGGAGAACGAAAAAAATGACGAGTAAAGATCAGAGGTGCGGTGAAAGAGAAGGAGGGGTGGAGCAGCGTCGTTACTCTACGATGCCGAAATGTTCAGCGCCAAAACCTGACGACCGAAGGAGAGAGTCGAGCATACAGACTCCACGACCCAACAATATGGCTCTCGGACTGACCTCCCCCGCGGTGACGCACAAACTTCTCACCATGCCCTTCTTGGACCGGATAGAGTCCCTTGTGCCTCTGAAAGATTTCTCCTTACCTAAATTTACCTCTTATGACAGAAGGATGGACCCCAACTCCCACATCAGCCATTACCGACAAATGATGACGTTGTGGAGCGGGAATGACTCACTCATGTGTAAGGTCTTCCCCTCCAGTCTTGAGGGAACCAGCTTGAAGTGGTTCGACAGGCTTTCGACGACATCCATAGATAGCTGGGGCTAACTGGCCACGGCTTTCAAAGCCCGTTTTGTCACATGCATGAAGATCCCAAAGGACATCGACTCACTGCTTTCCTTAAGGAGAGAGAATAGAGAGACATTGCCCGCCTATGCAGGGCAATAATGGAAGACCTATAACGACATCGACTATTGCAGTAAGGAGTTGGCTGTGGCGTTGTTCAGACTCGACCTGCCACAGAGAAGTGAGCTGAGAGGTGCACTAACGATGGAATCGCCTCAAAAAATCGAAGATCTGATGCGAAAGGTGGAGCAACACATTTGGAAGGAAGAAGACGTTGAAAGTGCCGAGGCAGATGGTACAGTGAGCCCCATGAGACCCTGCACCAAAGATACAGAGAACCCCTGAAAAAGGCTCAAAAGATATTTTGGTCGAGTTGATCGGTTCGGCCGGCACAATGACACGCGGGTCACGGTCAACACAGTTTTCAAAGAATCGATCTATCGGATCCTCCCTCACATAAGGGACAAGTCATACTTCGTGTGGCCCCCCAAAATGCCGGAGGCGACTGTTAAGGCTGCCATTAGAGATGGGATTCAGTGGAGGTGTTCTTATCACAAAGAGGTGGGCCACCGAACAGAAGATTGTCATTCTTTTAAAAGGCACCTAGAAGACTTGGTACGACAGGGACACTTGAAAGAGTGTATAAATGAACAAGTGGACCAAGGGCCAAATCAGAGATGGGTCCCACAGTAGGATAAAAGGGCTTCCCGATAGGTCGAGCCAGATAGAGGAGAGGTAGTTGGTATCCATGGCCTGATGGACCACAACGAAAGGAATGGATTGAGGGGCAGAATGCAGAAGGCCCGACATTAGCAAACGGTGATGTGAGTACAAATGGGCAAGAGGCCGAGACCAGGACACAGAATCACTGAGATTTTGTTCACCAACGAAGACTCGGGGCGGGTCCAACACCCCCACAACGACGCATTGGTAATCACCCTAAATCTGTTCGGGTTCAACGTGAAGAGGATCCTGGTGGACCAAGAAAGCTCGGCCGAGGTTATGTACTACGACCTTTTTAAGAAGCTCAGCCTCGGAGAAAAGGATTCGACCCCGTCACTCACCCCAGTGGTGGGGTTCAATTCGTGACCGGTGTGGCCCCTAGAAAGGGTCATTGTGCCTGTGCGAGCGGGTTTTGTTATTATCGAGACCAGTTTCTTAGTGGTAGATGTGCATTCTACATATAACGCCATCGTCGATAGATCCTAGCTGTATGAGCTCAAAGCAGTGCCATCCACCTACCACAAAATGATGAAGTTTCTTGTAAAAAAAAGGGGTCAAAGTCGTTTATGGCGACTAAGTCACCTCGAAGGAATGCTTTGTGGCCGCGCTCAAGTCAAAGTGGACCACGGGACAAGTACAGTTGGTAGAGGTTCCAAACCAACCTGCCTTGGAAGACGTCAGTGGTGAGGCACTGAGCAAGGTCGTGGAAGACCTCCTAACGATCCCCATTAATGACACAGACAGAGAGAAGTTCTTTATGATGGGATCAACCTTAACGGAGCAGGAAAGGGCCAAAATTGTGGCTTTCCTAAAAGAAAACATTGAGGTCTTCGCTTGGATGCCATACAAAATGTCGGGGGTGGACCCTCTCTCATTTCTACTCCAGTTGGAGGGGAAGTGTTGTACCTTTACCTGGCCGTATCACAGCATGCAGTAAGTGGAGTATTAGTGAGAGAGAAAGATTGATAACATCATTCGATTTACTATGCTGGAAAAACTTTTTCCGACGCTGAGACAAGGTACCTGCTGTTAGAAAAACTGGCTTACGCCCTCGTCATGGCTTCAAGGAAGTTGATCCATTACTTCCAAGCATACCTTATCATGGTGTACACCGAATATCCTCTAAATGCGTTACTCGACAATGTCGACCTAACGGAAGAAATCTCTAGATGGGACGTAGAGCTTGGGGAGTACCACATTAAGTACGAACCAAGAACGGCCATCAAAGCACAGGCATTTTCATCGTAGAATTCACCCTATCAAACCTCGCAAGCCCGCTAGCCGAGCCACCGACTGTCGAGTTTGAGGGGGTAAATTCTCCTGAGGCATGAAAGATACACTCAGGGGAGGCATGGAAGCTCCAGGTTGATGACGCGTCAAACAACCAGGGTGCAGGAGCTGGTATCGTCCTGACTTCGCCAGAAGGGGTGACAATCGAGCAATTATTGAAATTTAACTTCCACGCTTTGAACAACGAGGTCGAGTACGAAGCCCTCTTAGCAGGCCTCCGAGCGGCAAATAAGCTCCATGTCACTGAACTCGAAGCATACAGTGATTCTCAGTTGGTGGTTAATCAACTAACGGGAATATACGAAACCTGAGATGACAGAATGGATAAATAACTGGAATAGGAAAGAGATGAGATCGGAGGGTTCAAAGCCTTCAAGATTGAACAGGTCGGACGATAATTGAACAACCACGCCGATGCTCTCGCATCCCTCGTCACGACAACCGTCTCCAGTTACAAAAGATAGATCACGGTGGAAATCTTGAAAAAATCTAGCATTGAGGCAGAGCCCTCTCCAGAAGTGGTTCTCCCTGCGAGCCTAGTGCCAAGCTGGATGGATCCTATCGTAGCTTTTCTCAAGACAGAGTATCTCCCAACCGACAAAAGGGAGGCACATAAAATTCGATTGAAGGCGGCTCGATTTTGGCTGTCTCCCAATAAGAAGTTGTATAGAAGATCGTTCACCGGTCCTTACCTTCTCTGCGTGCATCTGAGTACGGTAGAAGACCTCCTGTTCAAGATTCATGAAGGCATATGCGGAAGCCACACAGGGGGTAGGTCGTTAGTGTACAGAGCAATAACATAGGGATATTGGTGGCCGTATATGTAGAAAGACGCATAACAATATGTCTGAAAGTGTAAAAAGTATTGGAAGTTTGCCTCCATAATTCACCAACCAGTTAGGGAGCTCATGCCTCTCGTTAGCCCATGACCCTTCACCTAGTGGGGCCTTGACATTGTAGGACCTCTCTCAAAAGCAGTGAATAACAATAAGTTCCTTATCACGCCCATAGACTACTTCACCAAGTGGGTGGAAGTTGAACTCCTCGCCAACATCAGGGAAGCCGACGTGAAGAAGTTCGTATGGAGAAATATCATCACAAGATTCGGAATCCCAAGAACTCTGATTTCTAACAACGACACCCACTTTGATGAAAAAATATTATGGACTTTTTTAGCTGAATTAGGGGTAAGCTTCTACAACTCGACACTAGCCTACCCCCAGTGCAACGGACAAGCGAAAGGGTCAAATAAGACCATCCTCGATGACATAAAGAAGATACTCGAAAAAGAAAAGGAAAGATGGGTGGACGAACTACCCAACGTTCTTTGGGCTTACCAAACAACACCACGACGGTCAAAGGGGAAAACTCTGTATTTCATAACATATGGAACCGAGACGGTAATTCCCCTAGAGATCGGCCTCCCGACAATAAGTACCGACCTTTTCACCCTAGAAGGCAACGACAAAACTCTAGAATGAGATCTAAACCTGGTCGAGGAGCGAATGGAGACCACCCACTTCAGAATCCAGGCCTACCAACAAGAGACGACAAAAGAGCACAACAAGAAATTTCAGCCCTGAGACTTCTATCCAGGGGACTTGGTACTTTGAAAGATTATGGGAAACACCAAGGTACCCTAAGAAGGCAAGCTCGACGCAAATTGGGAAGGACCCTACAAAATCTGGGCCATCGCAGGAGCTAGAGCGTACAGACTCGAGGATGCCAGCGGCAAAGAGAATCCTAGGCCATGGAACAGAGCCAATCTGTAATATTTCTTCCATTAATAATGTAATCTCATTCAGCCGAGCCTTGTAACTGATAAGAAGTTGTCAATAAAATTGCTTCCACCCATGATGTGTAGTGTGAATAGTTCATTTAAGCAGGAGTTCGAACAACTTTCGGGTTCGAATAACCTAGCAACCAGCTCGAATAGCTCAGCCTAGCAGGAGCTCGAATAACTCCTAGGTTTGAATAACCCAGCATCCAGCTCGAATAGCTCGGTCGAGCAGGAGCTCGAACAACTCCCAGATTCAAATAACCCAATAACTAGCTCGAATAGCTCGGCCTAGTAGGAGCTCGAACAACTCCCGGGTTCGAATAACCTAGCAGACAGCTCTAACAGCTTGGTCGAGCAGGAGTTCGAACAACTCCAGGGTTCGAATAACCCAGTTGCCAGCTCGAACAACTTAGCCTATAGCAAAACCGGACTCCATTGGACATTGTATAACCGAACAACGCAATGTTTGGCCAGATACGGTCCATAATGTAGACCGAGACACCGTGTTCACGGTCGTAAAGGAAGATTCTCAACACTTGGATAAATTTGCTCCGTCTAGAGGACATTAGCCGAGCTCAAGGATAAGCCCTACCGAGCCAACGTGGTCATGGCCCTAAAGATGTGCCTTCAACACTTGGTGAAAAGTCTCTATGCAAACATATCAACCGAGATCTTGCATCCTCGGCATAAGGAAAAAATTGTTTTGTGAGAGCAAGTTGACCGAGCTTACACGTTCTCGAAACAAGAAAAATGTAAGACTACTCTATGGGACGGAGCTGTTATGATCTCGACCCATAATAAGTTTTCAAACACTTAGTCCAAATTATTCGAATGCTTAGTTGTCAAACCAACGACATGGGAGTACGACAATAAAGGAACAAAAATTTCCATTCATTGAAATAAGAATTATGCCCGAAGGCTACAATAGCAGAGATGGCTATACAAGGAAATTATCGAGCTCCAAAGTTACAAAATGAAAAAAAAGAGTAAAAGAAGCCTAAACTACGCCGAGGTCGACTCGGCAGAGGGATCCACAGCAGGCTTAAGAGTTGAGTTTAGCTGTAGCTCGGCTGGAGGATCCACGATAGGCGAAGGAGCGGAATCGAACTGGGATGGGACCGAGTTTGCCTGGGCATGACAGATAGGTCAACGTCAGCAGGGGTCGGCTCGCCCGACACTGGAGGTATCTCGGCCCAAAGAGGACTTGGGCGACTATCATCTGTGCACCGGCCTTGTAGCCGACCTGCCAGACATTGTACTCGCGCTGCACCCGAGTCACCTCCATGTCAGTCTGCACCTGTTTCATGGTCTCTAACTGGGCCTGGGCCAGCCTCAGTGCCTCCAGGTCCGTTTCGGCCTTGAGTAGGGCCTGCACTAGCTCGGCCTCGAGCTCCTTTTCCAGGGAGGAGAATTTTTCCTTTGCAGCCTGGACCTCGATTGTCCTCCTTTCTAGGGCCATGGCCTCCTCAGCCCTCGCCTTTTCCACCACGGCCAGTTGGTGGCTCAAGTGATTGTTGGCCGTCTTGAGAACGCCAAGTCGGTCGAGCAGCAAGTGAAGGTCTTGCAAGCACTGCATGAATAAAGGACGATGAAAAATGTAAGAATAAATAAACCAAACAAACTGGAGTACACCAGAAAAGAGAGATAATACCATCTTACCTAAACTCTAGTGTGAATGACAGAAGCGACAAGCACACTGTCAGCTCTCTTGGCTCGATCCTCCATGTCCTTGGTTAGGAGGAGGGCCTTCGATAGAGCATAGGTCATGAAAGACATGCCGTCCGACCTCATCTGATCTATTATTGCTTGGCCATAATGGACAACCCTCGACGTCCATGCGGTTTTAACTTTGTCATCGTCCAGATAGACGGTATCTTTGGCAGACCGAGAAGCAATAAGGTCGGCCACCTCATCAGTTGAGGAGTGTGACTTCCTCAAGAATTTCTTCTTGGTCAACGGAGCCTCAACGTTGTTGGACCAAACTTCCACAGCCTGGGGATGAGGTGTTCGCTGAGAAGGGGGCGCAACCGACAGGGCCATTGCAAGGGCTGAAGTATGCTGCGGTTGGGGACTTCGGCTTGACAAGCCAGATGCAGTCGAAGTAGGAAAAACGAGCATGGCTCCCCTGAGGTCGTAGGATTTTGGCACCCTCGACATGATGGTCGATGATGAGGGATCTTGGCGTACCCTTTTGCTGAGGGTGTGGGTATATGAAGGCTCGTACCTCAGCAGGTACGAAGTATCTCGACGCTGGAGTGAGAGCGCCTAGTCTACTAGGACCGATTTGGCATGATTTCTTCGGTGAGCAGGGAGGTCGGCGTCTGCACAACCCAATGAACCAGATAGAGAAGAATAAATAACTGTAAAAAAGAAAGTACAAAATAACAACGGGGGAACGGTACCAACCTGGGATGCCTTCAAATCTCGGCACCTGCATTCCCTGCTCCCTGGGGCCATACTCAAAATTCTCGCTGACGAGAAGGAAGTCGGCAGCATGTTTATCTGAGTCCGCCAGCTCGGTGACAAATTCAACCGCGCGAGTTCGAAGGCGGAGGTAGTGTGTGGACATATCCTTGTTATGTGCAAGGACAGAACAATGGAAGATTTTGGGGATGTCGAGATCAACGCTCAGCTTACGGTTGATCTCGGCCACCCTCATGACAACTCAAAAAAAGTTGACTGAGACCTGGTACGACGCAAGCCGATAATTTGCCAACATGTGCCAAAGAAGGGGTATGAGGGGGAAGCGAACTCCACCCTCAATGATTGACACAATGGGGAAGGCCACGAAATCGTGGTTGACCATGCTTTGGGCTGAGCTAAGGTCATACAGCTCGAGGCCGACGTCCTTTGGGATATTACACTCCCTTCGAAAGTCGGCCATAGCCGAGATGGTGAAACACCTACTTCGAAACCTGCCCATGATAATAGAAAAGCTCGGCCGAACAAAAGACTGAGCTGTACTGAAAAAACCTAGATCAAGTGCAAAATAGAAGAGACAAAAACCTAAGAGATGCAGACACCAGAAATCCAGAAACGGGAAGAGGAACTCGAACTCAAAAAGAGGGGCAAAAACAGGGAGTGATAGGAGTAATCCAAGAGCGCAAGAATAGAGGGCTAAATGAAAACCTAGATAAAGAGATAGTGGGATAGGACTGGGGGCAACGCCAATGGAAAAAGAAGCAAAGAGTCCTAACCTTACCAGATCAAAAAATAATATAAGAGAAAAGCACAGAAAAAGCGGAGAAGACAGAGAAGAAGAGTCCTACGGTACCCAAACCAAAAAAAATGTCGAAGAAAGGAGTAAGAACGGCTTACTGGCGGTGATCGAAACCGTGAGGACGCCCACAACCGCAAGGACGACGATGACGGAAGCCGGTGGCAATGGTGGTGGACCAACGTCGACGGATGAACAACGATGGCAGTTAATCGCTGTCGTTTGCGGTCAAAGATAAATTTATAAGAGAACCGAGTAATACAAGCTACTCCGTAGAATAGAGTGTAA
>JAUTBS010294474.1:0-10929 GCA_032361285.1 Aequorea victoria
TCTTTCCTTCATAACATTGATCACTTACTTTCTTTAGGGTTTAGAGAGTTTATATTCTAGGGTTAAAACTTCTTATTTCATAATTAATCATAATCGTACACCCTTGTTCTACGTTTAGTGCTTAATGAATGTGTCGTGGAAAGTGAGGCGTCACAGTTATACTGCCCGACGAAAGTAGTGGCAATGTCTTCTCAATTCTTAGTGGCTTCTAAAGATAGAAACTATCGTTGAGCAGCCCCTGACAAGGATCTATGGAATAACTGCGCCTTTAGCTGGTTGTCAATTCTCGTGGGAGCCAAAGTACTAACGTACATCCGTAAATGAATCTAGGGATCTCTGATGCCGTCGAGTTTTTTCGTGTCTGGCATCTTAAACTTGTTTAGCAACTTGCCATCACGGAAAAGGAAAAGACCTCGAATGTCTAGCATGTACTCGTTTACCCCCTTGGCCTTTCTCAGAACCTTTTTCAACCTGTCAATCTTGTCGTAGAACAAGGCTTCTTGGACTGTGGAAGGATCTATTACAGCTGCTGTAGGTATAACAGCGGTGGGTCCAGCAAAACCAGCTCTTGGAAACTCTACATCATATTGATTCTCTTCCTAAATGGGGTCCTCGACTATCCCATCCTATGGAACTCGCGGAACCTGATTGACCTAGAAGGCTCAAATCTCTGCTTGACACTGAGCTTGGATTTGATTTTGGAGCGTGAGGGTCATGCCCTCCAGAGCTCTCTGCATTTCTGACAGAGTTCAGATTAAGACAATATTAGAATCCTCTCCTGCCATCATTGTATTTGGGTCAAGATCTATTCTTTGAAGTCATCCACTTGAAAATTGGGTCCAGACAGGCGTAATTCCAGAATTCGATGGAGCAATGATAACTCCTGATACGTAGAGGCGAGAGGTAAATGCATCAAATCATAACGTAATGTTCTTGGGGTCTAGGATGACCTCGTGGAGGAAATAAAATTAGAGCAACAATGTTGCAACAAAGCAGAGGGGTAACGTAAATTAGAGCAACAGTGTTACGAGGGTGGATGACCTGGCGCATGCCACTTCTGGAAAGTCTGCTGGAAAGTCACTGGCATAAATATAATACACTAATTAAACATACTAAAGGTACAAAAGGCTGCTAGAAAGTCACTAGTTTTAATAGAGGTGGCGCACACCACCTTCTAACCTGGCGCAGGCCACTTCTGGACTTTGGTCTCTCTAAAAATGTCGCGCGTCACTATGGCAGAGTGAGCTCGACACTTTGAGGACCAAAATGAGCTATTATTTTAAGAAAAATAGTGTGCTCATGTGCAAAAGTATTTTATACTTAGAAGAAAATAAGAGAATATGGCATTTTACATAATCAATTTTTATCACATAGTATAAAACCAACATTTTTTGCATATCTACGTATATAAAGAAGCTAATACGATATATGGCATGCTTTTCTAAGAGGAAAAGAAAAATGCTTGGACCAAAAAAAAAGGAATAGAGTCGGGGAAAATGAGGCCAACGATCTCTTTCTCTATTTTACTGATAAAAGTTAAATAAAAATGGTGACTTACCGGAAATCCCGATCAAAAAAAGAGTTTCAAGCGGAGGTGCGGGTGTTATACAGTAATTCTTCTCAAATATAGCGCATCCTATTTTGGGGATCTCTCCGTACAACATCGAGTCATCAGAACTTGGCCAGTATATGGCAATTTCAAGTCAAGTATGAGTTAATTAGTATCGGGTTAGTCGGGTTCTCAATTCGACAGAGTATTGGCACTCTTTAGGCCCGGGGGTCTAGTTTTGGGATTCAATAACTTCTAAAATTGAGGGGGTATGGCTTTAATTTATAGACTTTGGGCAAGGAAGCTACCCAAGGGTGGAAGTTTCTTCTCAAGGTAGCGTGCGCCATGTAGGAGGTGGCGCGCGCCAGGTTTAACCAATGCGGGCCCCTTCGGGGAAATTTTGAAAAATATAACGTGTCACTTTGAGGTGGCACATGCCTATTTTAGGCAAAAGTAGCGTGCGCCACTTTGAGGGTGGCATGACTATTTTGGGAAAGGTGGCGTGCGCCACTTTGAGGTGGTGTGCACTAAGGGTATTTTTAGTAATTTTTTGGTATTCGGGTATATTGGATATTCCTTTGACTCTTGGATTTGTACAGAGTTTCCTTCCACGCGATTTATGCATATAAAAATCATTGAAAATAAATTGGATAAGTTTAATGCACGGGTTAGTCAAAATTAGAGTGTCTACAAGCTTGAGTTTAATAGAGATAATTGTTATTAGGAGTATCATCTCTAACTATCTTTTGAAACTATGGACGATACTACTATTTATAAGGATGATTGCTTACAAAAGAAAACTCTACTTCTGTAAGGAGTAAGTACGAATTTACTATTGGGGTGTGGCACAAAATGGTGCTGCAGAAGACCCACCTTCTGAAAGGAAGTCACTATCGTTCGGACGCTCGATTACAGAGGCTTATGCTTGACTCTTTCAACCTCCGTCCGGACAGCCACAACGGGATGAGTTTCTTCGAAAACCTCTGTCCGGACGATCGTGACCTCCGTCTGGATGGCGCCGCGAGTAAAAGTTATGGATTAAGATTTTTCAGCATTTTTTGGAAACTCCATAAATACAGGACCTTTTGGTAGTTAGGTCATATGCACAAAGAACGAAATTGAGTGTTCTCCTATGTGATTTTTGAGAGAGAAAAAGCTTGTGAGATCAGAGTGTGGTAAGGGAGAGTTGTAATCCTTATTTGCATATAGTGGATTGATCTGGTCCTAACCCTTAGACGTAGACGGCCAGTCGAATCACGTATATCTTTGTGTTCTATCTTTTGTTCTTATTTGCGTTGATTGAATCTTTGATTGATATTGTTGGTTAGATTGTTGTGGATCTCAATTGTTCTTATTTGGATCAACAAAGTTCGTGTTTATGGGTGACATTTTCGCCGCCCAACAATTGGTATCAAAGCCTACGGTTATCACTCGTTGGTGATTGAGAAGATGACCACCACTACCAGATATGTAGTTGAAAAGTTAAACAGTAAGAACAACTTCTCATTATGGCAATGGCGGATGAAAGATTTGTTGATCCGGTAGGGGTCTCCAAGGAATTACTCAACAAGGCTAAGATGCATGTGTTGATGAACGAAGATGATTGGGAGGATCTGGATGCAAGAGCCGCGAGCGCCATTCACTTTGGTTTAGGCGACGATGTTATTCACAATATCATCGATGATGAGTCAGCAGAGGCGATCTAGCAAAAGATAGAGAGCCTTTATATGAAGAGAAATCTGGCTAACAAGTTGTACATGAAAAAGTAGCTATACGGACTACAAATGCGGAAATGTACAAATTTGTTAGAACATTTAAGTATGTTTAATATGGTTATTACTCAACTGTTAGGGTTTGATTTGAGATTTGAGGACGAGGATAAGACGGTCTTACTCCTAGCATCACTGCCATCTTTTTATGATCATCCTGTGACTATCCTGATGTACAAGAAAGAGATACTGAAACTTGGAAAAATGACCAGTTCTCTTATGTCACATGAGAAGATGAAGAGAGGGTGAACCACGTAATGTAGACCTGGTTGTGGAAAGGTCAGAACCAAACCGAGGCAGGAGCAATAGTAGATCGAGGATTGGGCGTTCTAACGGTAGTCAGTCGATTGGAAAAAAGGATATAAAATGCTTCTATTGCCATAAAACTGGTCACTACAAGAGTAGGTGCCAGGAATTGAAGAAGCACATGGAAGAAAAGAGAAAAGGAAAGAAAGTGGTGTCAAATTCTGTTAGTTATGCAAGAGGTTCATCAGACAGTGAGGTAGACATAGATGCACTTTCAGTACTTTTAGTTTCTTCAGATATTAATTTTTTGCCAGATGCATGGATTTTAGAATCTGGATGCTCTTATCATATGTGTCCTAACAAAGATTGGTTTGAGACGTATAAATCCTGTGATAGAGGTACAGTTCTAATAGGGAACGATGCAGCATGTCAAGCCATTGAAATTGGTGCAGTCATAATTAAGATGTTCGACGAGATCGTCAGAGTTTTAGAAAATGTCAAACACGTTCCAGGGCTAAAGAGAAATTTTATCTCTTTAGACGTCTTGAATTCTTTGGGCTGTGTATACACATAAAAAGGTGGAGCAATGAAGGTCAATAAAAGTTCAATAGTGATCATGAAAGGGCCGAATGTAAAACCCGATAAAATTTTAAATTTTTTTACAAACTAAATAAGATAATAAATTAATTAACTAAAAATGTAAATAATTGAAATGATAAAGATTTTGCTAAAATATTAACTAAATGCTTTTCTTGTGAGGTATAGAAAATATTGTGTTTATCTATTATGGTGCGATCATGAGAATTATATTGGGACCATGAGGAAGTTCAGGGAAAAGTCCTCTACGGAGGTGACTCTGGTCGATAGGGAAAAGACTCGGTTTGAATCACGCTGTGACCCTAGTTACTCAACAGTTTAAGGGACAGTCCGGAGCTTCCGGTGACTTGAACTGAAATCGTCAGGGAAAAAGACCCAGGTGCTATCCTGAGGCGACTCCTGTTCGATGTTGGATCAAACGGGTCAAAGCTTCACTGAGTTTATAATGTTGGCATTGGTTACTCTTTTATACCGATGATATTGTTCATGCGATCGTTAATGGTTTCTCACCATGTGTTACGATCATATTGCTATACCATTATTATAGACATTATTATGTCTTGTTGACATATTTTATATTCTTGTTTTTTGTTGTGGACACCTCTAATGTTCAGTGTAAGTTTATGTTGGTAACTCATCTAGATATCAAGATCACGAGAAAAATATAAATATTTTGATAAAGAAAGACTGTTAGGTTGTGTAAACACCCTGTTTATGTATACTTCTTATATCTTGCCATGATTATGTTTAATTAAAATTATATTTTAATTCCCTATTTTAGAACTGTACATTACTGTGCATACATTCATTCACCAGCTTTAGCGAACTTGTATTCAACCATTTTAGGTAACCAGTGCTGAGGCTAGATGATGGACTCGAATGCATCGTGAGATCCAAGACACGACCTCTAGGAACATGCATTTATTTATTTTTGCTTCCGCATTTAATAAATTAAACATTTAATTATGGATTGTTGTTGATGACATTGTCAAGATTTTATAGGTTGTTTGATCCACATTTATGATTATGGATTTTAATTGCTTAAATTCTTAGAAATTAAATATTAATTAGTATATAGTTAGCTAATTGCATGTTTAGGCTTTCTTGGTTCATTGGGTCAAGGCCCATGATCCACGGCTGGTCACCTCTCCCGAATTGGGGTGTGATAAAGTTGGTATCAGAGTATAAGTTTAAAGTATGCTAGATTTTAGATCGTATTATACCTGCATGGATCATTAGTAGAGGTCGGGATCCCCAGAGTTCTTGTTTATAGTTGACCAGCTCTATCTTACATATATTCATATTGTTCATTAATTCTCAGTGATATGGCTCGCCCGAGACGTGATGTGAACTTGAGATACTTATCTCCGGAGAATGCTCAGGGGGAGCATACCTCTAGCATTCCTCTAGTGACCCCGATGGCTCCAGCAGCCCCAGCTGGCCCTACTACTGCAACCACTCCGACTGTTGAGGGGACTTACCAGGCTCTTCAAACCTTAGCGAGCATGATTGATGGGCATCAGTCTCAGTAAAGGGTAGCAGGCACAGATCGACCTATGAGCCTAGATAAAGGCTCGATCTTTGAAAAGTTCTTAAAGGCGAATCCTCTGACTTTTAAGGGATCTGTTAATCCAGATGACGCAGAAACATGGAAGCTAAGAATGGAAAAGATTTTCGACAGATTGGGCTGTACTGAAGAGCATAAGGTATCATTGGCAACCTATGTATTGGAAGGACAGGCAAAGCACTAGTGGCGTATGGTGAAACACCAATATGAGGGTAGAGAACAGGAACTGGTCTAAAAGAAATTTCTAGAATTATTGGACGACAAGTACTATCCGGTGGCGATAAAAAAGTAGAAGCAAGTGGAGTTTCTGATGCTAGAACAAAAAGGAATAACAATGGCTGAGTATGAAGGAAAGTTTGCGGAGTTGTCTAGGTTTGCATCGCAATACGTGGTTGAAGAGGAGGATAAGGTAGTTCTGTTTGAAAGAGGACTACGACCGACTATCCGTAATAGGGTTTTCTTGTTCAAAGCAAAGACTCTATCTGAATTGGTGACCAAGGCTCTATTGGTCGAAAAGAGTCTGGATAATGCACAGAAAAGTAGGGAGCAATAACCAAAAAGGTTCAGAGATTCGAAATTTGCAGGAAATAGTTTTGGAGGTGATAACCCAACTAAGAAGACCTTTACTCAAAACCAGCCTCAGGCTCGAGTTGGTAATGATGCAAAGCAACAAAACCAAAGTACGTGTAATAGATGTGGGCAGATTCATTCGCGAGAATTTCATTGCGATGGTACACCGAGAAAGTGCTTTACTTGTGGAAAAACTGGCCACATTACCCCTGATTGCTGGCATAGGGGAACGGGAGGACAACAGATGCAACCGCCATTTCAGAATCAAAGGCCGCCTATACGTAACAATGGACCAGCTCAGGGCCAACAGTATAATCGTCAAGGGGACCAGAGATAGCCTACTCATAATAGGGCACCGAGTTAGAGTACAGTTACTCAGGGTCGTGTTTTTACTCTTACCCGCGAGGAAGCAGAAACTTCACCATCTGTAGTGCAAGGTACAATTATCATATCATCTATTCCTGCTAGTGCTCTTATTGATTCTGATTCTACGCACTCTTTTGCTACCCCTGAATTTTTGCATCGCTTATCGATTACGGTTGAACCTTTGAATGTATGTCTTTTTGTGCCCACACCTATTGGGGACACGGTCTTACTCCATGAGGTGTGTCGTCTTGGAGTAGTGGAGTTGAATGGTAGGAGTTTACCGGTGGATCTTATTTCTCTAGCAATTCGTGATTTTGATATCATTTTGGGTATAGACTGGCTCTTTAAATATCATGCGACAGTTGATTGTTATTATAAGAGGGTAGTCTTCAATATACTCAGACAACCAAAGTTCTTCTTTCAGGGAGACGTGAGAGTATCTCGCTTTCATTCAAATTGAATGTTGAGGAAAAGTTGTGAGGGCCTTTTGGCTTGTGTAGTGGCCACCAAGGCACCTGAAATGAAGTTAGATGAGCTTCCTATTGTAAGGTAATTCCCGAATGTCTTCCTCGAGGACCTACCTGGTACTCTTTCTCATCGTGAGATTAAATTATCTATAGATCTTCTGCCTGGTACTACACCCATCTCTAAGGCGTCATACAGGATGGCACCCTTGGAGCTAAGGGAATTACAGGTCCAGTTACAAGAGATGTTGGACAAGGGTTTTATTAGACCCAGTGTTTCACCATGGAGAGCTCCAGTGTTGTTTATAAAAAGAAGAAGGATGGTTTCATACGGCTGTGTATTGACTACAGGGAGTTGAACAAGGTTACTATCAAGAATAGGTACCCTCTGCCGCGTATAGATGATTTATTTGATCAGTTGTAAGAAGCAAAAGTGTTTTCCAAGATTGACTTACGGTTTGGTTATCACCAACTGAAAGTTAGGAAGACAGACATTTCGAAGATATCTTTCAGGACTCGCTACGGTTACTATGAGTTCTTAGTCATGTCTTTCGGCTTGACTAATGCTCCAACGGCTTTCATGGATTTGAGGAATAGGATTCTCAAACTCCAGCTAGATCGTTTTGTCGTGGTGTTCATCGATGATATATTGATCTACTCTAAAATCAAGGAGGAGCATGAGGAGCATCTAAGAGAGGTTTTTCAAACTCTCAGGGAGAAGAGGTTGTATGCCAAGTTCAGTAAGTGTGAATTCTTGTTGGACAGCGTATCTTTTCTTGGGCACGTTGTCAGCCAGGATGGAGTGTCTATGGACAGCAGCAAGATTGAGGCGATTATTGATTGGCCGCAACCGACGTCAGTGACTGAGATACGTAGTTTCTTGAGATTGGTGGACTATTATCGAAGGTTTGTAAAAGGATTTTCTCACATTGCCCTGCCACTTACCAGCCTCACTCGGAAGGGAGTGAAGTTTGAATGGACGGATAAATGTGAGCAAAGTTTTCAAGAGCTCAAGCAACGGTTGACTTCGGCACCAGTTCTTTCTCTACCAACGGAGGGCGGAGATTTTGTGATTTATAGTGATGCATCCCACCAAGGGTTAGGTTTTGTTCTGATGCAGCATGGTAAGGTAATAGCTTATGCTTCACGCCAGTTGAAGGTTCATGAGAAAAATCACCCCACGCATGATTTGGAGTTAGCAGCCATTATCTTTGCACTAAAGATATGGCGGCACTATTTATATGGGGAATCTTGCAAGATCTACACCGATCATAAGAGTCTAAAATATATTTTCACTCAGAAGGAGCTCAACCTGAGGAAAAAGCGATGGCTCAAATTGTTGAAAGACTACGATGTCGAGATACATTATCATCCGGGTAAAGCGAACGTGGTAGCCGATGCTTTGAGTAGAAAGCCATCGGGGGTTAGCTCGGCATCATTGACAGTTCAACCTCATCTAGTAGAAGATTTGAGAAGGATGGGAGTGGAGTTACTGCAACGTGGAGGGACTGCTTTATGTAGTCAATTAACAGTAAAGCCGACATTGTTGAAGAGAATCCGTGTAGCTCAACGGGATGATCTTTAATGCAAAAGGAATATGGAAGAGTTGCACAAAGGTGAAGGTAAATATTTCAGTATCAATGATGATGGAATTCTTAAGTTCAGGAGTCGGGTGTGCGTACCTGCCAACGGAGAGCTAAGGAATGAGATTTTGATCGAAACTCAGTTTTGGGTACAACATTCATTCGGGAGGAACCAAGATGTATAGAGATCTTTGATAATACTTTTGGTGGAATGGCATGAAGAGAGACATAGCAAAATTTGTAGCGCAGTGTCTTACTTGTTAGCAAGTGAAGATCGAGCATCAAAGACCAACAGTAAAGCTTCAACCATTACCACTGTCCGAGTGGAAATGGGAGAACATCACGATAGATTTTGTATCTGTGTTACCTCATACACGCGGTGGGCATGACGCAGTTTGGATAATAGTGGACCGACTTACGAAGTCAGCACACTTCATTGCCATCAAGATGACATATTCTTTGGACCATTTGGCACAGCTATATGTGAGAGAGATTGTACGGCTTCATGGTTTGCCTATTTCTATAGTTTCGGATCGTGATCCATAATTCGTCTCTAAGTTTTGGGGTGCCTTACTGTCAGTCATGGGTACTCGGTTGGATTTTAGTTCAGCCTACCACCCGCAAACCGATGGATAATCGGAGAGAACTATTCAGACGTTAGAAGATATATTGAGGGACTATGCATTGGAATGGAAAGGTAATTGGGACGATCAGTTACCATTGATGGAGTTCTCGTATAATAACAGTTTTCATTAGAGTTTGGGGGTAGCACCGTATGAAGCCTTGTATGGGCAAAAGTGTAGATCCCCTTTGTGTTGGTATGAAGTTGGTGAGAGGTAGCTTCTTGGACCTGATCTTGTGGAGGACGCGACTCAAAAGATTTCTACCATTCAGAGTAAGTTTTTAGCAGCTCAGAGTCGATAAAAGAGTTATGCCGATTCACGTAGGAGAGATTTAGAGTTTGCTGTTGGCGATATGGTGTTTCTAAAGGTTTTATAGTGGAAGGGAGTTATTCGTTTCGGCAAGAAAGGAAAGTTGAACTCCCGATATAGACCCTTTGAGGTTTTGGACCGTGTTGACGAAGTGGCTTACCGTGTGGCTTTGCCTCCTAGTCTCGTTGGAGTGCACAACATTTTTCATGTTTCAATACTGAGGAAGTACGTGTATAGCCCGACGCATGTGGTGGACTATGAGTCACTTCGAGTTCGTGAGGACTTGACCTATGAGGAGCAACCTGTGCAGATTCTCGACACCAAAGATAAAGTTCTACGGAATAAGTAGATTCGACTCGTAAAAATTTTCTGGCGCAATCACAAAATAGAAGAGGCTACGTGGGAGCGTGAGGATGAGATCCGTAAGCGTTATCCGCATTTGTTTCCTCAAGGTTAGAGTTTTAATTTCGAGGACGAAGTTCTTTTAAGGGGGAAGAATGCAAAATCTAGTAAAATTTATAACTTTTTAAATATTTATTACTAATACAATAATTAAATTGATTAAGTAAAAATAAACTAACTAAATAAAAATATGATTAAATAATGTAATAAAGAGTCTTATGAATTATTTAGTTAATACAAAATAATAAAAAATCTTAAATATGTTATTAGTAGTTAATGAAATAAAGAAAGAAAAGACAAAAAGAAAAATAAAAGAAAAAGGAATTCTGTTGACAGCAGAGAAAATTTTGAATTTAGAAGATAGAATTTGTTGAGGGATTTGTGGGATCCTATCCCACAAAATCAGCTCCTACCCTTCTTAAACCTGATCCTCTCCCCCATTCCTCTCCCTCAGACTTCCATTCTCTCATCTCTCTCCTTCCCCACGAAAACCCCCTCCCTCTCGGTCTCTGCACCACTGCCATTCTCAGCAGTTGCCACCGTTGTTATCACCACTGTGCACCGCCATCACCATCGTGTGACGCCGCCACCGTCAGTATCATCATCATCATCATCACCTTAGGTGATCACGGTTCAGTAGCTCATGCCCTCTATTTTTGTTTTGTTACAACGAATAGATATATATGTAGATATATATATTATCGTATAGTTAAATTATAATTGGGTTTAAAGATTAATCTATCAAGCATATAATTAAATAAGAAAATACCATGGCTAATCGTACGAGAAACCAGCAAAATAGATTTGATGTATACGTATATATTAATATATAATTGTAGTATATATATATATATATATATATATATATATATATATATATAACA
>JAUTBS010294585.1:0-10929 GCA_032361285.1 Aequorea victoria
TCGGGCGCCATCCCGTGGTGACTCTATTTCGATTATTGGATCCAATGGTCATTATGATACCCAGAGTTTATATATTTAGTAGTGTTACTTATTTGTACCCAGTATATCTGTTGTACGTTATTCTCACTCAGGTTGAGCATGTCGCTGTATCATACTGTTGTTGGATATATTGTTATATGCCTTAAGGATTTATGATGTTCATTTTTCCAAAGACAAAGAATGTGGATATTTTTAAAATGAAAATAAATGGAAAGGAAAAGAAAAGGATTTTTGGTGATTACTCATTTTATTTACTGCTGTACCATACCATGTTATTTTATTTATGCATTTTATTTTATCCCTGTTGTAGAACTGTATATTACTATAGTGAATCTACCACCAGTTTATACTGACGTTGTTCCATACCATTTTTCAGGTAAGCAGTGAGATGCATTAGGTGATGGACTGCCATGGGGGATCCTTGCTGTTTGACCTCTAGGACATTTATTCATCATTCATATCATTTATATTTATTATTTCTTCTTCTGCACACTCTAGTTATTATTGATAGTATGACATTGGATATTGATGCTTTTGGACATCATTATGGTATTTCAGGCTGTTTGACCCAAGTGGATAATAAATGGAATTTATTAAATTAATTGCAAGGTAATTATTTATTAATTAAGCATTAAGTAGCTTAATTTGTGTAGGCTTACTTGGTTTCGTTGGGCCACAGGCCCATGACCTATGGCCAGTCACCATTCCCTAATTGGGGCGTGACAACTTGCTAGCTCTCATCTTTTTGATCTTAGCATAATCTTTCGTCGGCCGTGTGTTCATTTTCTATCCTTTTCATACGACTTCATCATACATCTCTTGTATAACGTAGATCCCAAAGGCTTTAACTCTCCAACTCTACTCAAACCAAAATCATAAAACATCTTCCACACTATGCTTAATATGACTATATCAATAGTCGTCCACATAATCCATCTATATTGTGTCCGCTTTTACCTTTTCTAACCCACTACCACGTAAGCTCGTAACATTCCTCCCAATTCTCTTGGGATTATAAATTGCAGGAATTGAAAGAGCATTTGTAGTTCTTTTTCATCCATTATCACTCTACTTTCATGTTTCCTGAACGCACCCTTCAAAAGACTATTCTACGAACAACACTGCCGCCCTCCAACGTAAAGCTATTCTTTCAAATTTTTATGTCACATTTACACGTGATAGAAACTCACTCATTATTTTGCATTCAATCCCATCATTATATATCGGTTGTCCCCATGCTCAATCCAGTCAAGACTAGTGTTAACTAAATATGGTTATCTACTTATAGATCTATAATTTCACAAGTTCCATTTTTATCTATCTCAAGAATACCCTTTCTGAGGTGAACGAAGCCATCATAGTGATCGTCGTCTAACTTGGACTTCATCAAGAGCCGCTTAGAAATTTGAAATCTCATTTCATAACGATGTTTCATCTCCATCATTTTTCACTATATTACGTGCTAAACATGTTCAAGTTTGCCTCATATCTTTCTTCCATCGCGTGGACAACTCCCATTGGGGGGTGCCATTCGTGTCCCTATACTAACTCTATTTTTTTTCTCACCCCTGTTCACCCGCTTTTGTAAGGATTATGTGTGTCATTGTTTTAATCGTTATTAAAATTTTAATTTCTCCACCAACCGTTGAGACTCCCTAAGGTACGTCTTTAACAACTCAACAAGTTAAAAATTCGGTCAGTCAACGTGACGAATGTTTCTAATTTTCTTTTTCCTCCAACGAACTGTGATAGAGTTCTTATAAAAAGAGTATGGAGACGCACGTACCTCTATTAACATTCCACAGACTCACTTGTCTCTTTATCATTGTGAGGAACCCGCTCTCTTTTTTGAATGTGAAAACAACAAAGAGCCGCACTCATTTTTCTTTTCTTTTCTTTTTAAAACATGCTCTCAGGGATTTTAGAGATGAAAGAAAAAGCGGTTCTGTTTTATTGTTTTTAAAAAGAGAGCTTTTCATAAATGTGTTCGTGTTAAAGGCTGCACAATTGGAGTCAGCACTTGGTTTTTGGATAAACCAAAAAAGCAAAACTTTCAAGGGACTAGTTCGTCCTTACCAGAGAAAATACTTCAGGAGTTAGGGTACGAAAGGGGAAGGTGCTAGGCACCCATCTCGCCCAATCTGAAGATCGACCTTTACTAAACTATTTTATTTTTTGTTCTTATCTTAAATTTATCAAAAGCAAGTACATACAGAAAGAGAGTTGAAGAGAGAACATTAAAAAAATAAATAAGAAAATAAAACCTAACCTAAAACTAATGTATTTTATGCATACTTACACTTAAAGGCATGTCAAGTGGGAGATGGCAGCATATCAGTGCAGTTGATACATATAGAACATGTTGTTTAAACAGAAAGATGCAGGAAAAAGCTACTGCAAGCCAGTGGTTTTTAGCAGAGGTGGCGCACGCCACCTCAAACTTGGCACGCACCATCTGCGTATGGCGTGCGCCACTTTTGGGTCCTCTGGAAATGGCGCGCATCACTATAGAAGAGTGAGCTCGATACTCAGAGGCCCAAAAAGGGCTACTATTTTAAGAAAATAGTGTGCTCTTGTGTGCAGATGTATTTTTATAAAAGAAAGAAACACATAAAGATGTCATTTAAACAAAAATTCCAACAGATAGAAAAATATGTAAAAAAATGCTACTGAAAAGGCTACTAAAAGCCACTAGTTTTTAAAAAGAGGTGGTGCACGCCACCTCATAACCTGGCGCGCGCTATATGGACATGGCACACGCCACCTCTGGGCCCTTTGGATATAGCGCGCGTCACTATGAAAGAGTGAGCTCGACAATCAGAAGCACAAAAAAGGATATTGTTTTAAAAAAACATTGTGCTATTTTGTGTGCGAGTGTTTTTCTACGGAAAGAAAAATAGAAAAAGATGGCAATTCATGTAAGATTTTTGACAAATAGTCTAATTCTTACATTTCATGCATTTCTAAATCTAAAAGGGCTAATAAGAAAGAAAAACATACTTTTTTATGAAATGGGAAAACATGCCTAAGCAAAAAAATGAAAAAAAATAGAATCGGGGAGAACGAGGCCAACGACCTCTTTCTCCCCTTTTACCAAATTGAAAGAACTTTTGAGAAAAGAAAAAGATAGAGAAATGAAAGATATGAGAAAATGAGGGACTTACCGTATATCCCAGAAGAAGAGTGAAGTTTCAAGAAGTTCTGAAACTTCTTTCCTTAAATACGGCGCGTCCCCGGGAGGTCTTCTGTGCGATCTTTGAGTTTTTGAAGCACTTCCAATGTAAGGGATTCTGAATTAGGTAGTCTTAGTTTTGGATTTTGGGAATTTCTTATGCTTAATTTTATATTTTGGCAGAGGTTCGGGTTGTATATGAGATTACGGTGTTTGAAATTGGTAGGGTTTTGCCTTGTGTTGGTTCGAGATTTGTGTTGCCAGAGTTTTTCCTTGGGTTCAGGTTTTTTTTTGGTGGGAGGGGGGGTCTATTTATAGATTTTTGGTGTGGAGCTAACTTCAAGCGAAAGTCTCCTCTCAAGGTGGCGTGCGCTAGGTGGATGTGGCATGACGCTAGGTGGAGGTGGCGCGCGCCATGGGTAAATGTGGCTTAGGGCTCTGATATGGATTGGCTAGTGGTATGAAAAGTTGTGGCATGGCGCTAGGTCAGAGGAAAGTGGCTTGAGTTTTGAAATAGCGCATAGTTTTTGGATGAAAGTGGCGTGCGCCACTTGAAGGTGGCACCACGCTGGGTTAGGCTGCACCAAGGGCTGTTCTTGGTATTTTGGGTGTTTTAGGGTGTTTTGAGGTACTCCTTGGACTCTTGGACTCACACGGAGGCTCTTTTGATGCGACTGATGTATGCATTCATCATTAGAAAACTTGCAGAATCGGCTTATGTTCGATTTAGTCAAAATTGGGTTGTCTACAGTTGTCCTTCTTTGACAAAACTTTTGTCGCAACACGTGGGTGAGTGAATGTCAAAAAACCATAGACAGTCCCTTTTGATTAAACCGTTCATCAGGCAAAGAAAAATGAAAACAAAAAAAGCTATCCTTTTAAGGTCATGAGCGGACCACGTGCATCAGTTTATAGTCGTGCCGAGCTGTGTGCATCATTTTATAGTCGTTTCGAATTGCGAGCATCAGTTTATAGTCGTGCCAAACTGCGAGTATCAGTTTATAGTCGTGCCGGACTGCGAGAATAGTTTAAGGTCATATAGGACCGTTTATTCAATTTAAAGTCATGCCAGACCGCGTGCATAGTTTAAGGTCATATAGGACCGTTTATTCAGTTTAAAGTCATGCCAGACTGCGTGCGTAGTTTAAGGTCATGTGAAACCTAAGGTACTCCGTTTAACGTCATGAGATGGACCGGTTTATTTGGTTTTTAGATCAAGGGACAGACCCAAAAGCTCTTAGTTTAAGGTCGTGAGATGGACTGGAAGCACCCAGTTTTAGGTCGTGAGATGGACCTTGTTTTGAATTCCAGAGTGAGAACAAAGCTTGGCATGTAAGCAAGATAGAATGATCGGGAATGACTTTAAAATTTTCAAAAATTATCGGAGACGAACCTCGAATTTTGGAATTTTTTTAATTTAAAATTGGTAAAATTGACGAACGTGAGGCAAACACGTGACTGGCGCCACCTATCGCTGGGCTGAGGTGGCATCAAGAGGAGAGAAGTGGTGTTGTGCCACTTGTAGATTGGAAGGATTGGTGTGACGTGGAGGGAGGTGGCACTACGCATGGTGATGATTGGGCTGACCAGGCGCACGAGAAAGGAAGTGGCGCTGCACTGCGTGTGTTGACATGCAACCTAGGAGTGAAGTGGCACAGTGCTGTGTGGGAGAATGGAAGTGGCGCAGCGCCGTGTGTACCTGGCGCAATGCCAGGTATATCGTGGGTCGCGGATTTTTTTAAGTTTGGAAAGTGGCTCATTTTGAAAGTACGCGAAACTCTAACACTCTTGACTTTCTCTGCTCTCTCTTATTCTCTTATACTCTCCTTTACTCCTCGACTTTTCTTCCTACTCAAATGGCAAAAAATGAGGACCAGATGGCTGGCGGCACAGGTCACGAGAAAGACCCTACTCCTGCGGCCCCGGTGGTTTGGGTTCCTGCTGATGTTCCAGTTATCCCGGTCCAACCTGGTGTGACCCCTATCTTTTATTCCTTCTTCGACCAGCTGAGCAGATTCGTAGGAGTCAGCGGCTCTCTCCAGCCATTTTCAGCAGTTAGAGGGCTCTCTGCATTTCACTGCGATGGATGGCTTATTGGAAGCTGCTGATGCTACCCGGGTCACAAAGGAGGGCGGACCTTCAGAACACCGCGATGATGAGCCAGCGGGGGGTTTCCACCCGGTGAGGTACAACCCTCCAGTCTGTTCGTTGGAGTTCCTGGCAGACAGTCGCTTCTATTATGCTGACACCAGCACCGACCTGACCCTATTGCTTTGATCTCTGGGTTATCATCTCTCGGTGTCGAACTGCTAGGTATGTCTATTACATTTCTGTTTGATTGAACCAAAATAAAATCTAAAAAAACTTAAAAGAAATTTTGGACTTAGATGTACGCACAGGGTAGGCCCGAAGCGTTTGGATGGATGATTTCTCGAAATATAATATCAAACAACTTGAACTCTTAAAACTAAAATAGATCTGAAAATAGAAATTTTGTATGCCTAGGATAAACCCCGTATCTTTTATTCCATTTTTTGTATGTGTATGTTTTTGAGGTTTCTACCGTGGGGTTGCGTGTTAATGCTTCTCGTGGTGAAAAAATTTGTTTTGTCCCTAGATTAATGTTTTCATGTTTTTCAAGGGAAACTTTTTATTTTATGTTTCTGCTATCGGGTTGCGGATTAAAGCTTCCTGAGGAGGATTTTATTTTATTTTTGTCCCTAGATAAATGTTTTCACGTTTTTAGGTGATTTTTAATTAACTCCTTCTTAGGTTACGTATCGACGTTTCACGAGAAAGAAGGGCTTCACTTCGATCTGCCCGATTTGGTGTAACACATTGGGTCCTCTGCTCGACGACTTAACGGATGATCTAAATGGTCCCATCTTGGCTAGATCTCTGTTTGTCCCGACCAACATTAGGTTGTGTCGTACGTATTTCTGAGGGAATTAACAGACATGTATTTGTCCCTAGATTAATGATTGCACTTTTTCCTAGGGTATTTTTCATATTTTTAATTAACTCCTTCTTGCGTTACGTATCGACATTTCCTGAGAAAGAAGGGCTTCCCGTCAATTTTCCTGATCCAGTGTAACACATTGGGTCCTGCACTCGACAACTTAATGGACGATCCGAATGGTCCCATCTTGGCTGGATCTCCGATCATCCCGACCAACTTTAAGTTGTGTCATACGTATTTTCGAGAGAATTAACTGACATATTTTTTTCCCTAGATTAATGTTTACACATTTTCCTAAGGTGTTTTTAATATTTTTAATTAATTCCTTCTTAGGTTACGTATCGACGTTTCCCGAGAAGGAAGGGCTTCCCTTCGATCTGCCCGATCCAGTGTAACACAATGGGTCCTGCGCACGACGACTTAAGGGATGATTCGAATGGTCCTATCTTGGCTGGATCTCCATTTGTCCCGACCAACTTTAGGTTATGTCGTACGTATTCCCGAGATAATTATCAGACCTATTTTTATTCCTAGATTAATGTTTCCACATTTTTCTATGGTGTTTACAATATTCTTAATTAACTCCTTCTTGGGTTACGTATCGACGTTTCTCGAGAAGGAAGGGCTTCCATTTGATCTTTCAGATTTGGTGTAACACATTGGGTCCTGTGCTCGACGACTTAATTGATGATCCGAATGGTGATATCTTAGCTAGATCTCCGTTCGTCTCGACCAACTTTAGGTTGTGTCATACGTATTCCCGGGAGAATTAATTGACCTATTTTTTGTGTTCCTAAATTAACGTTTTTACGTTTCTCTAGGAAGATTTTGTTATTTTTATGATTTGACTTTGTTTTGTCCCTAGACAAATGTTTTTGCATTTTTATAGGGGGTTGTTGTTAATTTACTCGCGAGTTGCGTAGCAACATTTTCTAAGATGGGCAGGCTTCCCTTCACCCTACTTGAGTTAGGTTATGCTTCGCACTTCCGCTCAGTGACCCTTGTGAGCTACTTCGGCTCTTGGTCATCCTATGTTGCGTTCCACGCTTCCTTAGTTGGGTAGGGGTACTCTTACCTATTCGACTTTGGTTGTGATGCCCATTTCCCAAGAGGGATTTGATGGCTTTGTCCCTACATAAATATTTTCACATTTTTATATGGAATTTTATTATTAGGGTTTTGCCCCTAGACAAACATTTGCACATTTTCCTAATGGTTTGTTGACTTTATATTTTTATTTGTCCCTAGACCAATGTTTGCACATTTTTCTAGAGAAAATTTTCATTTTATTCATTAGGTAAGTAATTGCGTACTTTCCTAGATTTATTGAATTTTTTATTTTTGACCGACTTAGGTTGCGTTTTCATACTTCCTACGACGGATTTTTTTTTCATTTTTAGGTCACTAGATAAACGTTTACACATTTTTCTAGGTTTATTGGGTTTTTGCTTTTCATTCTCAAATTAAACTGCGCTTCCTGCTACTTAATCATGATAAATTTTTTATTTTCTTAATCAGATTATGCACTCTTTTTTTTTTTAGGTTTTCTACAATTTATATTATCTGACGATTTTTTTATATTTTTCTTCTTTTTTCTAGGCGGGCGAGTATCTACGCGGATTCGGAGGCTCTTCCCGAATCCTGGAGTGGTACGAGGTTGTCCCTTTGGGGAGCCGAATTCTTGTTGATGGATTCGGGTTTAGCCGATTCATCCCCATCCTCACGAGTAATCATAATGACTGAGTACTCACGACGGTGCTAGTAGGGAGATGGTGGGATACCACCAATACCTTCCATTTCCTATCGTTTGAGGCGACCGTGACCCCGCTTGATTTTGCTATGATCACAGGGATCAGGGTGGGGGTGAGCCTATCCCGCTCAATTCTACTATTGGCTCATGCTTGGAGGCACTCATCTACTGGCTGGGCGAGGTCCCATCTTGCGCTTATCGGGGACGTATCTGGTACGCCTAGCGCATTGAGAGATACATAGGGTTCGAATGCACTGAACCCCGCTACTTGGAGTGGGTCGCTCATTCATTCTTACTCTACCTGTTCAGTGCTTGTCTGTTTACGAACAAGAATAACACCGTTCAGTTGCATTTCCTCGGAGCCCTGCATGACCTTCGCCGGGTGTCGTCCTTTGACTGGGGAGGAGCAGCACTGGCCACCTTATATGCTGGCCTCCGGTTCGTGTGTCGAAATAAGGACATGTCCGTGGTTGGGTACTGGTGGATCTTTGAGGTATTACTCTCATCACAATCTTTGTCCTTTCAATCTGTTCGTACCTTATCACTTAACAATTTGGCCTAACACTTATTTTGCTTATTTGTTTTTGTCATCTTTTCTGCGTTTCTTTTTATTTATTCATTTCAGTTGTGGGCCTATAAGTTCCTGGATTTATCACACCCAGAGAACACTTACTCAGATCCCTAGATCATCCCACGGGTAGCCCGTTGGGGTCGGGACACACAAAGAAAGAGGGAGGCCAGGAAGGATCAGAACACCTACCGTCTCCATTTCAACCGCCTATTCCCCTCACAGATATGTTCTATTTGTTTATTTTACGCATGTTCAATTTTATTTTTGTGATTCCTCTTGTATGTAACCTGTGCCGGGTTTGTTCTTCAGGTCAATTGGTAGGTGTGGGAGGGCATGAAAGCTAGAGCTGGAGAGGACCTAATTAGGAGCTGACAGGCTCATCAGAGGAGGATCTTGCTGGAGGGTCTATTTCGCCAGGAGTGGTTCCTGGGCGAGCGGGTGGTTCGGCAGTCGCTAGGGCTGGACCACTTCCGGGTCCCTCTGCCACCTCCTTTCAGCATGAGGTCGATGCAGGCCATGTCACCTGAGGATGTCGACGAGGATTGGTACGGCTTTGTGGCTGGGGATTTCCTAGCCAAGGGGGAGTATTTTACCTTTTCACGCGACTTCTTGATGCGTCCTATGAGCATCCAACTTGCAGAGGTGTAGGCTGGACACCCTCAATGTCTCAAGTTCCTCCGGTGGCGTGTGGTCCACCTTCTCCTCCCTACTGTTGCTGGTGCCACGACTCCTCGGGCTTGCTCTGTTGTGAGAGGTGGTGCCTGAGCTTCCATTCTGGGTCAGTCCGCTCCTGTCTTCCCTCCTCTGCCTCAGGCAGTCGATATTTTTAGGTTTGGACATCCTTGTCCCATCCCTACTCCCACTCCTATGGTGCAGGGGCTACGCCTTAGCAGCGGGAATGACCAGGTACTTCCTATTTTTCCTCATCTCCTGCATTTTCTTCTTTTAGCCATGTATGTTAGTCCGTCTACCATTTCTCTTTTATCGGCCTATTTTAGGTTTCTTCAGCTTGGCGCGCTTATATCAGGGACTGCCTCACTATCATCACGAATCTTATGATCTTGGTGAGGCAGTATGCCCAGATGCTCAAGGATACGTGCCTGGACCCCATTCCTCGTCGGGATCCCTTCCCTCACCTCTATTTATTCACTCGTATGCCTTTCTTCTTCTTCTTTTTACTTCTGACTGTACTTATTTATTCATGTATATATATTTTTTTTTCCAGCCTCGCTCTGTGAGTCGTACCTCTGTTTATGGGACATCCTCGTCCTCTCATGCCGCCCCTCTTGCTGTTGTCGGTCTATCTGCAGCTGCTTCTCATGGATCTTCCTTGCGAATTGGAGTTAAGGCACGTCCGAGTGATAGCAATGAGGATTTTGACTCAAAGAATTCCACTACCTCTGCATCCTCCCTCCTGGAGCCTTTGCGTTGCACTCGTCATCGGCATGATTAGGATGCCCTTTCTTTTCTCTTTCATTTCATTTGATGTAGGCCCGAGACAAACTTTTCATTTTTGAATATATATTTTATTATATTTGGTGGGTTAGGCATTCTGCCTAGTTGAATTTATTTTATCGTTATCCTTTTTCAGCCTCTTTTTTCTTTTCTCTCTCGTGTATGTATATTTTTCGTATCTATAATAAAATTTAGCTTGGTGTTGATGGAACATGTGTCCTAATGGCACTTTGAATGGTTGAGATGAGATGTAATACTTTAGATTGAATGGCTCAGATGAAACAATTTGAAAACAATTTGAAATCTTAAAATTTCCCTCCAGTCCTCTGTTTTAACCATCCAATGAAACAAATCTGAGGCGTAACCACGACAATTTCTCTCTCTCTCTTTCTGTACAAGCAATTTCTCAAATCCAGAAAAGCCAGATTGAATGGAAATTTCTCTCCCCACTACAAGCAATTTCCCTCTCTCTTTCTGTTTCTTCAAATCCAGAAAATCCATCCACGACGTGGCCACCACCATCGACCAGAGAACCCATCCACGGACTTCAAATCCAGAGAAGCCATCCACGGCGTTGCCACCATCATCGCCGGCGTCCATCATTGCCGTCATCCCTCTCTGTAAGCATACCCCTTTCCGTTGTCTATTCTATTTTTTGCTTTTTTTTTTCACGGCGTCCATCATCGCCGGTGCATCATCGCCGGTGCATCATCGCCGACGTCCATCATCTCTTTCATGTCACTTTCTATTCTCACTTCATAAATTTATGGTTCTCTCCTAAACGAAGCATTGCTAGGGTTTGAGGTGTGGTCTCTGTGTTCATAGTCATTTAGGATTTCATAAGACCTTATATCTTCTCTTTGAGTCTACACTTTTATTGAATCTACAGTTTAAACCTTTTTTGAACATATTTTTTCTTTTTTACAGATTTGTTGAAATCTGGAAAAAGCACCGTAAGTAAGAGTTTTAACAATTTCTTGAGT
>JAUTBS010294696.1:0-10928 GCA_032361285.1 Aequorea victoria
CAAAAATCCCAAGGCTCTTGGGGAGTGGATTAGGTCGGGAAGACCGAACCACTATAAAATCTGTTTGTATCTCTTTTTCTTGAACTCTTTTTTTATTGTTCTTATACAGCAGTTTTTAATCTACCTTTAAAAGTTAAAGAGTTTTTGAAAAAGATTTTAAGTTTGCTAAACAACCCATTCACCCCCCCTTTGGATTGATTATTGGGACAACAAAGATAAACCACTAAGATTGTGCTCGCAGCTATACTGATAAGATGTCATCCCTATTTAGCCTGTGAACTAATATAATTATATAAGAATTAGATTTTTGATCTTCTGTAAGTAAGCCAAGCTCTACTTATCAAAATTCCTACTGTATATAATTGCTGACATTTCGTATTTTAATTATAAGTAATAAAAATGTATTTTTCACAAACACAGATATAAATGAGTTAAGATAATTCAAATATTATTAATAAAAATAATATAAAATGTCTTACGCTGGTTTTATATAAAAAAACTCCAACAGTCTTTGCATTTGAGTCGATGCATAAGATGATACTCCTTAGCTTAGAATCTCCAGACCCAATACTTGGGTTGACTTACCATGATAATGGGTCGACTCATGGTCGGCACAGAAATAAGATCTAGAGAGTTGAAGCACTTGGGTCGACTCATAGAAAACTTTGGGTCGACTCATGGTCGATACTGATGTAAGTTTGCAAGAGATCCTGAGAGGTTATCTGTTTAGGTCGACTCATATAAGAACTTGAGTCGACTCAAACCTTCCATAAATTTTGAAAAAAATTTGTCTTCAGACCTGAGATAGTGCTCTATTTGAGAATTGAATTATTAATTCTTATAACCATTTAACACATGTTTTTCACCTGAAATAACTTCAAAACTCATTAAATTCAAGATCAACTCCAAACATGGTTGTTAACCACAAGGAATATGAATAACCATATAAATCATTTGAACATAATTTGATTTAAAGCTTGTATTACAAAATTTTTAAAATGATGTTCAATGATAGATGCTCAAAATCATTTTAACTTATCAATACCTTAATTGTTATTATTAAAATCAATTAAAGATTTATTTAACCTTGGGCCTAATAATCTTCTCCTTTTTGATGATGACAAACAATTTTAAAAAACTCTTTGATAAGATAAAATACATATTTTAAAAGCTCCCCCTAAAATAATACTTTCTTTTTAAACAAAACTTTCAAATAGTCAAATGTGCTTTTAACCTTTTTATTTAAAGAATGCAATCAAACTTTCAACCATATTTATTCATTCAAAACATAAGCTCTAATTAAACTTCAATCATAAAAAGTCCAATCAATCATTTATTCATTCAATCATAATCAAATCAAACAACCATACATTCATAATGTGATTTTTCTTAAAAATATCTGATTTTCTCAAAATGCTTCATGTTTTTCTTTAAAAATCCTATTTTCTTTTCCCTTTGTCATTTCAAAAAATTGAGAACATGCATATATCACATAGAAAAGATAAGAGATTCAACTAATTTTCATACATCGTAAAGAGTGCATAAGAATTATATAAAGTATTAGAAACAAAAATGAATCAATATTACAATCATTCAAAAAAAATGTTTGTTCATTGAGGGCAGCCCAAATTTAGAGAGAATGAATAAGAATAGAGGCAAGACATAGAGAAGGAAGAACAACAATCAAAAGAACTCATCGTTCATTTGTTTTTTCCATTTTGCTTTTTTTTTTTGCGACTGTTTCGCCTTTCTCCTTTGTCTTTCACTGGTAGAATTGGTCTTTTTTTTTCTCTAGCTCTTCCAAAAGGCTGAAGATAGATGGTTTAGATTTTTTCTTCTCTTTACCTTTTGTCATCTTCTCATTCCCCTTTTCTGTTCCCTTGTCCTTTTCTTTTGAGGTGGCTTTCTTGAATTGTTGGGCAGAGATTTCTTCAATGTGAATACCATTTGCTGGAGCTACTTCCATATTGGTATTTTCTCTTTGCTCACGTTCAACTTTCTCAGCAGGGGTTTCTAAATGAATTTCCACCTATTCCATGAACTCTTGAATTTTTTGAAGAACTTCATTTATCTTTCTAGTAGTGCCTCAATCATATTCATATCGAACACTGTTCATTAAGAGGTTGATGGCAATAAGAAAGTCTTTCATACTTTTCTTCATGTACTGACCAATGGTATTGCCTGCCGTGCAAGCGCCATCAATTTTTTTATTCAGGTCAGTCAGGATTCTGTTTAGACGAAGCTATTCACTCACCATGTACTCTTGTCGTTCCTGAAATTTTCAATCTGAAACTCATAGAAACTCATTCTTTTATTGAATTTCTTAATTTCTTGATGAGAGGTCATATTGATGTCAACAAGATGTTTAATGTGGGCCTTCATCTCTTCAAAATCCAAAGTGGATATGCTTGGGTGTGAGGAAACTGAAGCGGGGGGGGGGGGGAGTGGTTTGTGCTTGAGTGAGGTTAAGCCCTTGAGGTGAAGTTTGGACTTGAGGTTGGTCTGTGGGATCAAGAGGGGGTAGAATGGCAGGTTGGTCCAGATTTTAAGCTTGAGGTGGAGTTGGGTGTTGGGCAGCCTCACCTTATTTGACCCATTGTCCATCAACTTCTACCAGTCTCATTATTTTCAGAGTGGACTTGTTGTACACGTGGGTGGGGTGGAAGGGAATGAATAGAGCATTCTTTAGGTTTACTTTGAAATGTCTAAATTTTTTGATCAGAAGTATGCCGTGGGGTAGGATATTCTTTTTGGTTTGGGCAGCCTTCCTCATGTCTAAGATGATGAGGTGGCCCAAGTTTATGGGTTCTTTGTGCATAATACACCACATGACCATCAACTGGTTAAATGTTACATCTCTAAATTTTTCACCTTGGGGTAAAATCATATGGTTGATCATATGTTGGAGCACTCTATACTCTGGCAGTAGCAGATTTGCATCAAGATTTTTATTAGGGTTGATGTCTTTCCTACCAGTTGTAGATCAGTATTTCTCATTGCAATAGAAGCTAGGGTTGACCAAAAGAAACAATCGCAGAAGGCAAGATCACCCTTGGAAAGAACACCCGTTGGGGGTGACTGATCTGATGGATGATCTTGAAGGTGGTTTAGGTTTTGGTTCGATGGAAGAGCTTGAATGTAGCTCTGGTTTTGCTGTCATTGCAGATTCTGTCGAAATGATGAGGAAAACAAAAGCTAAACTCCTTGTTATTTTGCCAAAGGATAAATGCACTGGGAATAAGATTGCTGATGTAGACTCGACGGTAGTCAAGGCTATCTTGGTATCTCCTTTTAGCAAGGTTAGTGAGGTTTTTGTTGAAGAACTAGCTATGGAACGAGTGAAGCTTGCTCAAGCTCACTTCGTTCCAATGGATTCCCCGATTCAAAAAATTGTAACTACTAAGGCATCGACTTCTCAGGCTTTGATATTGGGAGCCAGTGAAGCTGATATCCTTTGTTCTGATAACTCAACAAGTTATCAAGAGATTGATCAAGGCACTCTTCTCCTTGAAGCAGCCCGCTATGATAAAGAGATTGCCGAGGGACAAGCTCAGAGATTAGTAGAGGAATTATATTGATTGAAAGGTAAAGCAACTAAGGAGCAGCATATGGCTCTAATTAAGACTCAGGATAATCCATATAAACCTAGGGTCCCTCCTGGATTTCATAGGGATGATATTAGTTTATTAATCTGTGATATTCCTTGGTCAAAAGGCTATGGTTTTGGGCATGGTAGAGAAAACCAGATAGGATGAGGTAAATATCCATCTCATAAACTTAATCAGGTGAGGAGTACATCCATGGATGACAGCAGTGTGGATGAACCTGTAAAGCCTATAAAGGTGGAAGATAAACAACCTAATGTGGTTCCTTCTGGTAAACTACAGACGAAGATGTGGGCTTCCTTACTCATGGAGAAGAGTGAGTCTTCAACTAAGCTGGAACATATCCCATCCTGTGATAAGGAGTTTCCTGCTCTGGTGGAGATCGATAAGGAGTTAGTTGATGGAGAGAACTGGGAGACTTGTTTGGTTGGATATTTCCTCGATGGGAATATGGCCTTCCCATTACTTTGCGCTACTGCCTATAAACTTTGGGATGCTGAAGGTTTGATCGATGTGTTTGCTAATGATAAGGGTTTCTATTTCTTTAAATTTGATAGTGATAAAGCTATGAATGCAGTCCTGGAAAAGGGGCATTGGCAGTTTTTTGGTCGCTTGCTCATTTTGAGGAAGTGGAGGAGAATGATGCGTATGTCTAAAGATGCTATAGTTTTTATTCTGATTTGGGTGAAACTGCATAATCTTCTACTAGAATTCTGGAACCCGGCATGCTTTAGTAAGGTGGAAAATGCTATTAGAGTGCCCCTCTATTTGGATCGTGCTACTGATTCCAAGAAACACATTTCCTATGCTAGAGTTTGTGTTGAGATTGATGCACGAGCAGAGCTTCCCCCCATATCTCAGTGTATTGTGATGGTGAGGTTGTTGAAGTTAAAGTTGAATACCAGTGGCTCTCCCCCTTGTGTAAAGTGTGTGAAGTGTTTGGCCATGCCACAACAAAATACTCCCGTGCTATTAAATCTTCCCCTAAACCCACAGAGATTCAATCAGAAGATTGGGAAGTGGTTGGTGGCAGTAAGGCAAGTGAGGAGGTGAATGCTCCCCCTGAGGCTGTTATTAAGCCTCCCCCTCCTGTGTTACAAATAGATCCTGATGAGATCCCTATAGCTTCTACTCTGTCTTCCTCACTTGTGATACACTCTGATCAGGTGAAGCTTCCTGCTACTCATGGTGTAAGTGAGCAGGTAGTTCCCCCAGCTTCTGAAATGACACCTGAAAAGTTTTCAAAAAATCAAGAATCTGCTAATATTCCTAAGATATTATTGAAGGATCCCCAGATCAGGTCTCCTCTCAACTGTAGTCAACACTTGAGCATCAATGAGGCATCTCAGTCATTTGAAGGTGATGGTTCTGAGCTACTTCCATTTAATCTGAAATTGTTCCCTAAGGGTAAAGGCAGGAACAGTCGATCTGGAAGCTCTAAGCGTAGGAAACCCATGTCCTCCTAATCTCTTTCTTTACTTGGGTTTCTCTTATTTTTGTTCTTCTTTTAATTTGCTTTATGTATTGTTCTATATTTTGGAATGTTCGTGGTCTAAATGATAAAGTTAAGCAACGGGAATTAAAATATTTTATTATGACACATAATCCATGGATTGTTGCCCTTAATGAGATGAGAGTTAAGGTGTATAAGTCTATTTTAATCTTTAACAGTATCTTCTCTGGGTGGGGTTTTTATCATAACTATGATTCTTCCCATTTGGGAAGAATTTGGGTCTGCTGGGACCCCATAGTTGTCAATGTGAATGTTTTGGCGAAACGTGATCAATGAGTTCACTCCATGATTACTTTCTTGGAAGCAAAATTATCCTTTTTTGCCACTTTTGTTTATGGGTTTAACAAACACTCCGATCGTGAGAGCTTGTGGAAGGAGATACAAATGCTCTCTCTTTCTATGTCCACATTCCCTTGGCTCCTTATTGGCGACTTTAATGCTGTTCGATCTCCTTCTGAGCAGTTTGGGGGAAACCCCGCTTGGCCTCCTCATATGGATGATCTTAACAATTTCATATCTAAGGCAAAACTTGATGATCTGAGATATATTGGGTTTCAGTTCACCTGGGCTAATAATCAATCTGGTCACGACTTTATTAAATCCAAAATTGATCGTGTCCTGGTTAATGAGGCCTGGCTACTCTCATACCCGTAGACGAGTGCTGTTTTCTTAGCTCCTGGTATATCATACCACTCTCCCATCCAAGTGCTCTGGGATTTTGAGGTATATAATGCTCGAAGGCCTTTTAAATACTTTGATTTCTAGGCAGAACATGAGGAGTTCCTCCCTTTGGTAAGGCAGGTTTGGGACACATGTATTGAGGGTTCCCCGATGTTTGTGGTTTGTAAAAAATTCAGACTTTTTAAAACTGAGTTGAAGAAGTTTAATCGCCACCTTTTTGGGGATTTAGATAATCATGTTGCTCATCAGAGATCTATCTTGGAGGTTATACAGTTGGAGATAGATAGAGACCCATCTGATTCCTTCCTTGTGGATAGACAAAAAGAGGCTCATAATCTTTTTTTTGGAGATTAACCGAGCTGAGCAGAGTCTCTTTAGACAAAAAATTAGGATTCAGTGGCTAAATCTAGGTGATCGGAACACGAAGTTCTTCTCCTGTTCGATCAATTTTCAGCGTAATAGGTCTAAAATTAATTCTCTTGTCCTGGAGGATAGATCTAGATCTGAGGATAAAAATGTGATTAGGGACCATATTATGGAGTACTTTTGATTCATATTGGGATCGACTCCTTCTCCTACTAGTCAGGACTTCAATATGTCAAATGCTATCCAACGTAAGCTTACGTTGGATCAAGCCTAAGCCCTGGCAGTTGATGTGTCAGATGATGAGATTAGGAATACCTTTTGGTCGTTAAAAGCAAATAAGGCCCCAGGCCCTGATGGGTTCTCGACTGGTTTCTTTAAGAGTACATGGTCTATCGTGGATCCAGATATCATAGCTGCGGTTAAGAATTTCTTCTTGCATGGTCACATGCTGAAGAAGGCGAACACCACAATTATTGCCCTGATACCTAAGGTTCCCAACCTATCTACGATCAAGGAATTCTGTCTCATCTCGTGCTGTAACACTCTGTACAAGTGCATTTCAAAGATTATTGCTAATAGAGTGAAAACAGTTCTTTCAGATATTATTAGTCCATCGCAAGCTGTATTTGTTCCAGGGCGTCACATAGCTGATAATATTTTCTTATTCCAGGAACTCCTGCGGGATTATCATAAGTCTTTCCATGGTGTTAGATGTGCGCTAAAAGTGGATATTATGAAGGCATGTGATAGTGTTAGATGAGACTTCATATTAGAGGTCCGGAGAGGTATGGGGTTTCCACAGAGATTAATTGGTTAGATTGGGGAGTGCATCATGACCCCAAGCTTTTCTGTTAGCATTAATGGGGAGCTTAATGGTTTCTTTCCGGACCAAAGGGGTCTAAGGCAAGGTGACCCATTATCTCCATATCTGTTTGTCATGGTCATGGAAGTTTTTTCTGGCATGTTCGCTGCCAAAACCATAGATGAGAATTTTCAATTTCATTAGAGATGCAAGAAAAATAAAATTGTGAATTTGTGTTTCGCTGATGATCTTATGATTTCGTCAAAGAGAATGCTCATTCTATGGCTATGGTGAGCGAGACCCTTCAAGCTTTCCAGGCCACCTCGGGTTTAGAGCTAAATCCATAGAAGAGACATATTTTCTTTTCTGGTGTGCGAATGCAGCTCAAACGTGCTCTCCTAGAGATTGTTGGGTTCCCTGAAGGTTCACTTTCGGTGCATTATTTTGGGGTTCCCCTCATCTCAACGAAACTATCTCATAGAGAATGCAAATCTCTGATTGATAAGATCTCTCGCAGAATTCGATCTTGGGTCAACAAGCTCCTTTCATATGCAGGTCGAGTTTTGTTGGTTAAAGCCATTGTCTTCTCTATGCAAGTCTATTGGTCTTCTCTTTTTATCATCCCCAAAAAGGTGCTAAAGGAGATTGAGGGTATTATGAAAGCCTTTTTGTGGAGTGGTGTTGAGATGAAAAAGTCTGGCTCCAAAGTTGCATGGGAAGAGGTCTGCGCTCCTAAGCAGGAGGATGGTTTGGGGATTAAGTCTCCCGTTGTCTGGAACAAAGTTACGGTCTCAAAACACCTGTGGTTTTTAGTTACAGGTGACATCACCTCTATTTGGTGCATGGGGGTTAAGTCCCATCTGTTGAAAGGAAAGAGATTCTGGGGTGTTAAAGTCCCTCAGTCTGCCTCCTGGTGTTGGATGAAATTGTTACAATTACGCCCTCTTGTTAAGGCTTTCATTAAATACCAGGTAGAAAATGGATGTAAGACTTTCTTCTGGTATGACTCATGGCATCCGTGGGAATCTATCGTTGAATCAAGGGGATCTCGAATTGTATACGACTCTCGCCTTCCAAATTTGGATAAGGTTCAGTCTATTATTGATGGGGTCATTGGAAATGGCCCCGTGCTCTTTCTTCCGACCTTCTTGAGCTCCAAAGGGATGTTCCCCTTGATTTAAATCTGGATGCCTCCAGGGAGGATTGTGTATTATGGCTGGGTTCCCCTGATAGGATATTCTCTATTCGGTCTTATTGGAACCTACTTAGATCTCCTAAGGAAAAAGTGTCATGGTTCGCCATGGTGTGGGGTAAGAAGAATATTCCTCATCTGAGTTTTTTGTTATGGTTTTTCATTCGGGGTCGTCTCAGCTTGGGCGATAGGCTACGGTGTTTTGGATTAGGCACTGATATCTTGTGTAGCCTATGTTCTGGGATAGAAGAATCTCATGACCATCTTTTCTTTCAATGCCCATTTGCTAAGTGCATTTGGGATCAAGTTATCCTGAAATGTACTCTAAGCGCTCGGTGTTCTAGCTAGCATGATTGGGTTGTTATCCTGTCAAATGCATCTGTTGGCAAGTCTTTTTGAAATTGTATCCTCCGTGTAGCATGTGTAGTTTCTGTTTATTTCATTTGGAAAGAAAAAAATGTTAGGAAGTTCCAAGATAAGAAAATGCCTCGCCATCTAGTTTTTTGAGAGGTCGAGGAGTGTGTTAGGGGTCGATTCTCATATACTGATGTTTCCCCTCTTTCTCCTGAGAATTTGGCCCTTCATCATGCTTGGGAAATTTCCTAAGTTTGCTTTGTTTCGGTGGGCTAATGATTTAGTTTTTGTGTTCATTTTAGGTCCTCTATGGCTGCATTTGTATTATTGGTTATTGTGGTTTCCCTATCCTCTATGGCTGCATCAATATCCTCTGCCTTATTGTTTGCATGTGTGAAATGGCTGTTTCTTTTGTTTCTAATCATGTGTTTGTTTTCCTCAGGTCTAGTCTTCTGGCACCAAGGAAGAAGTCTAGGATATGATTTGAAATTTGAGTAGTTCTGTGTTGCAGAACAGACAATTGTCCTTATAAGCATGACTTGGTATTTCCTCAAAAGAAACACCTTGGTCATGTGCTTGATAGAGCACAGGCAGGGCAATACCAAGCTTGGTCCAACGGGATGATCATGGAAATCTGATTTCTCTTTTTAGCAATATTTGTGATAAATTCTCATTAACAGTTCATCATTCATTAGGTCCTAATTAAAAGTTTTTAATGGCTTTGGTCTCTCTTTTAGTAATCTGATTTCCAAATGTTCCCAAAATAGTGGTCAAAGTAACTTTGGCTTTAAAGCCACTAACTCATGACATTGCACATGAAAAGCAAGGAGAATTTGATATAGGTCCTAGACCGAGCTAAAAAACATCCAAGTAACTGATGCTGCTGTTGTATGCGATTGTCTAGTTGTCTGGCACCAAAGAAGAAACAAACAGCAACCAACTGCTGTTGTTGCTGCTATAGTGATGGATGTTTTGCTGCTTGGTCCCTGTTGCTGCTGTTGTAAAATCCGATAAATTATTTAATTTTAAAATTTATTGTTAAATAATTAAATTGGTTAATTAAAACCTATTAATTTAAATTAAATTAACTCATTAAGACATGATCAATTAAAGCGATGAAATTAACTAATTAAAACAAACCAATCGACAAAACACAATTAACCGGAATAATAATCACTTTGGATATTTAAATTGCAAAATAAATTAATTCGTTAACATTACTTAAAAATTGAGAATTTGAAAATTTGAAAAAAATTAATTTAAGAATTTAAATTCAATTTGACAATGATTAAATAATTAAGGAAAATCCGAATTTTGAAGACAAGTTGATAGAAGGATTTTGATTTTGAAATTTGAAAATTTGTTGAGAAAATTTTGAGATTTAAGCTACCCCTTCCTAATTTTGTGCCATGAATCCATCTTTCATCCCTTTAATTTCTGACATTCTCTCCCTCTTCCTCACGTTCTCTTTCCCACTCTCTTTTTCTCTCAACATTTTATCTCTCCCTCTCTCTCTCAAACCCTCCCTGCAGCACTCCTTCTCTCTTCTCTCAACCTCCAAGCTTGAACCACCTGCTGCACACCTGCACCACCGGACCACCATCGAGCCATCGCCGTCACCCTCCGTCGTCGAATTTGTCGTCCTTGTTCCGGTTGGTTTATCTTTCTCTCTCCTCCGTTTCTAGATTACATATACATAGAACATATGATATACGTATTGACTATGTATAGATTATTATATAACGTATTATACGAACACGATAATAAATAAATGCACACAGATATATTAGATTTCGTATTCTAGAACCTATGATCAAAACATACTCTGATATGTATATAGTATAACCGAATATGTATATATATATATATGCATGAAATGGAAATCAAGAACTTTATGTTGTTTTGTTGTGAAACTTGTTAAAAGCATGTTAGAAAATCTTTATGATACATAAAAATGTAATCTTTGATGATAGAAATCAAAAACAACTCAAAAACCTCAATCTACAGAAAACCTGTTTGGCTCTCTGTCGACGTTTCGTCCGGAGGGAACTCACCACCGTCCGGACGGTGCTCGTTACTGTAGACGATAAGCTATCGGGAGTTCTCCGTTCGGACGGAGCTCGTTCGGCATCTGGACGGAGGGACCCTGTGACCGAACCCCCTCTCTGTTGTTAGCCGTTCGGACGGGACTCCCCCGACGTTCGGACGGAGAGATGCTGAGGGCTAATCCTCTATCTGTTATACACTGTTAGGACCTGTTTGTTTGGACTTAAATGAATACTAAGTTATTAAATGACAATGTACATACTGAAATCAGATTTTTAATTAAGTTAACTTAGTAAAACATTATTGGATGATTGATCAATTATAAAGTTGTAATTAATTAATAATTAAACTTAATAAAATGAAAAACTT
>JAUTBS010294807.1:0-10927 GCA_032361285.1 Aequorea victoria
TTCTGTGTGTGTGATATTGTTTTTACATAAAATGCTTTGTAGCAGAGATGTTTTATATCTTGTTTATTTTAATGCTAAGCCTACTCTCTTGTAACCTTGTGATTACAGATTACAGCTCGTGATAGACTTTTGGTCCACTAGTGCCAAGAGGAGGATCCTGTAAGGAAGATCCCTTGTGTAATAGTTTTTTATGGCTTGTAACCTTAAACATGGTTGGGATTGAGTATCCCGTAGTTTAGTTTACCTTTTTGCTTATCGGGATAGAGTATCCCTTTGTAGAGTATATGTATGGTGTTTGGAAACGATTTGATGATTATTGTGAAATGTTTTTGGGCAATGCAGAGTGCATCCCTTATTATATCATGGCATTTGTGGATTTGGTAAGCTGTACCACCCACTCCGAGTGGAATTATTTATCTTCCATGGGGAGCGGGTGTTACATAATCATTAACAGTTCTCAACCAAATAAGGAAAATGAGAATGGACAGCTAAATTAACCACAAATTGAGAAAACTTATTGAAAGTTGATTAAAGAACACCTAAAAGATCAAATTATTGGTGAACCAACTAAAGGGGTAATCACTCGCTCTCTCTTACTAGAGATATATGTAATAATTTAGCTTTCATATCTCAAGTTGAACCCAATAACTTTAAGAAGCCGAAAATGATAAATGTCATGCAAGAAGAACTAAATCAATTTGAAGAAAACAAAGTACGGACTATAATTCCTAGACCTAGATGTTAGCCTGAAGGTCTTTCAATCAAGCCTTTAAACTTGGTTTATTTGGTTTTGACTCAACAACATATTGATTTAATCCTTTAAAGAGTTTGTTAGCCAAAACAATCTAATAATCTTTTTTGTTTATATGTCTCTATGCATTACATGCTTGACATTATAACATAATCAATTGGGAGATTGTTAGCCTATATAAAAAGATAAATTATTATTGTTTATGAATCATGTTTTCTAACATTATAACATAATGGAATTAAATCTTTGAAATTTTTATTTGCAAAATATTCTTGATTATCCTAATGAATTGTCTATGTATGAGAAAGTCTTTTCAGGATTAATCATGTCTTTATATCCCAAATCTCCAGCAAAAAGTCGAGAAATATAAAAGACTTTTGGAGATTGCCCAGCTTAAGAACAAAGCTGCATTACAAAAGAAATCAGAGGCAAAGTTGCAAAGGGTCGACACCCAGGAAGGAAAGGATCGACACAAGAAGGAAGCACAACCCAAGTCTTGAAGCAGCAGAGAAAGGGTCGACACCAATGTAAAAAGGGTCGGCACATCTCTTAGATGTTCCAACAGAAAGGGTCGACACCAAGAGAGAAAGGGTCGACACTAAGACTGTTCCAGTGGATATTGAGCTTTTGAAGAAGTCTGAAATACTTGAAAAGGGTTGACACAAAGGAAAAAAAGGTCAACACATCTTAAAGCCAGCAATTTCAGAACTAGGCCAAAAAAGGGTTGACACCTCATGAAGAAGGGTCGACACCAAAGAGCTTCCAGTGGGCATCACTTTTCAAGCTTCAGAGAAATCGAAGAAAGGGTCGACACAAACAGTGAAAGTGTTGACACCAGAGGTCTTCCCGTGGGCACCAACATTTTAGGTTTTCAAAATACAAAGAAGGGTCGACACTAGGGATAAAAGTGTCGACACCAACTTGCCCAGATCCGTTTGTGTCGACACCTAGGGTCATTTGTGTCGACACTGACACGAAAAAGACAAAGTCCTGAAGTGTTCAACGGCTAGTTTTTGGACTCCAACAGCTAATTTTTCTTCTCCAACGGCTCTTTTCTTCATCCAAGGTTTAAATACCATATTTGAAGATCAGAAAAAATATAAAAGTCAATCAAGAGAGAAGATAAAGGATCTACAAAAAAGAAATACTCAAAAGATCCATTTCACTGCACTAAAGAGCTTATGCTCTGTTTTCATATTCAGAATTTCTTCTGAATATTTGTTTTCCTCTCTTCTCTTCTATACCTTGATTGCAAATCATTTTTTGAGAGAGAGTGACTCTTGTAAATGAGGAATATTGTAAATCATCTCAACTAAGGAGATCATTCTCACAACATCTCAAACACAAAGAGATTTTGGTTTCTCTTCACCAATCCAAGAAGAATAGGTTTCGATTCGCCTTGAAGAATATTAGGTTACTCTTCACCCAAAAAGAAGAAGGTAGTTTCTCTTCACCCTTATTGAAGAAGGCGGTTACGATTCACCCGCAAGAATTCGACTAGTAAATTTCCAAGGCTCTTGGAGAGTGGACATAGGTTGAGTTGACCGAACCACTATAAAAATAGTGTTTGCATTTGTCTTCCCTTAAACTCTTTATTTTTAGTTCTTCATATTGTTTATATTTCCGCTACATAATTAAAAGAATTTAAAAGAGTTAAAAAGAGCATAGATGTTTGCCATCAACCCATTCACCCTCCCTTTGGGTTGATTTTATCTAAGATTATTCACCTTAGATTTCCAACAATTGGTATCAGAGCCAGCTTTGCTATTTTTTTAGGCTTAACATCCTAGCAAAAGATCCTATGGCAAATTTAAACAAATCTTGCATTTTGATCGAAGGCCAATCCACTTATAGACCTCTATTATTTAATGGATCAAATTATACTTATTAGAAAACTTGGATGACATTTTTCATTCAATCACAAGACATGGCTACATGGAGAGTCATTGTCAATGGTCTCCTAATTCCTAGTACCATAACTAAGGAAAAATCTATCCCCAAAATAGAAAATGAATATAATGATAATGATTGGCGAATGTTGCAAACAAACACCAAAGTTATGAATTTTTTACATTGTGCGCTTGGTCCCGATGAATTCAATCGAATTCAAGGATGTGATAATACTAAACATGTATGGGACATGTTACAAGTTGCACATGAATGAACTAATCAAGTAAAAGATAAAAAAATAGACTTGTTAGGGATTATGAAATGTTTAAAATGCATATTCATGAAAATATGTCTGATATGTTCTCTAGATTTAATATTGTTATTAATAATTTAAAATCTCTTGGAAAAACTTTTTCTAATGTTGATCTTATTAGGAAAATTTTGAGATCTCTTCCGAAGTAATGGAGATCGAAGGTCACAGCCATCGAAGAAGCCAATGACCTCACCATTCTCGGCTTGGATGAGTTATTGGGCTCTCTCCTCACACATGAGTACACCTTGAAAGAAGAAAAAGGTGCTAAAGGAAGGAGAACTCTTGCATTCAAATCCACCAAGGAGATTGAGCAAGAAGAAGCCGAAAATGAAGATGAAAATGATGATGAAGCAGTTGCTCTCCTTTCCAAAAGGATTGCAAAAATCTTGAGGATGAAGAAAGAGCAAAAGAGAAGGCTCAAAGAAGCTTCCAGCAGTGGCTTCAACAAGGAAGAAGCCAAGTGCTACCATTATCAAAGGGTATGCCACATTAAATCCGAATGCCCATTGCTCAAGAAGGAAAAGAAGAAATATTCAAAACAAGCAATGAAGGCAACAAGAGAGGATTTGGATTCAAGTGAAGAGGAATTCAGTGGCAGCGACAATGAAGCCTCCAACCTTCCTCTTATGGAAATCGGTAATGAGGTAAATAATTTTTTAAGTAATGATTTTAATTGTGATAGTAATAATTATGATAGTGATAATGATATGCCCTCTATTGATGAGCTCCAAGAAGCTCTAGAGGACTATTTTAAATTAATTAAAGACTTAAAATCTAAAAAGAAATCCTATAAAAATGAAATTATTTCCTTAAAATCTAAAATTGAATATTTAGAAAAAGAAGAAAATATTTCAAGTCTCAACTGATCTTCAAGAGGAAAATATTTTCTTAAAAACTAAAGTTGATGACTTAACTAAAACCATAACTAGATTTTCTCAAGGTGAGAAAAATTTAGATTTAATACTTGGTACTAAATGTACCTTGAACAAGGAAGGACTTGGTTTTAATTCTCACAACAGAAAAACAGTCCTAAAAGATGAACCGAACAATGCAAAACTGCCAAAATATTTTAAATGCAATTTTTATGGCAAAAATTGCCACATTGTTAAGTTTTGTTTTTCAAGACTTAAAGGCAACAAACCCACCAAGAAGATATGGGTTAAGAAGGGTGATCCTCCACCCAAGGTTGTTAAAATTGTTAAATCTTTTGAGGAAAAACCTGCCATCAAATGGCAAACCAACAAAGGAGTATATCGAAAATCATATGCTCAAACAACCATGAGGAAGCCAAATAAATAGCAAACCAAGAGGAACCTTTTTCAAAATACTCCTCCTAAAATGGCTATAAGGAAATACACTTAGGCTTGGCGATCCAAGAGGATAGCTTATCAAAAATTTCTTATTCAAAAGTATAGAAATTCTGATGCACATAAAAATCATATGCATCCTTTAATGCATGATATGCATTTCTAACTAATCCCCATGAATCCAAAAATGGATGGATTTTTAGATACTATTCTTATGATTATTATGCCCAAAATGGCTATTAAGCATTAAGTATCAAAATTCTAAAACATAAAGCACCTTATTTCCAAAAATGGTAAAACTATTCCAACTTTAAAACCATTTTTCTTGCTTCTATTTTAAACATGAAAGTGTCGACACTTTTCTTGTAAGTGTCGACCCCTGTGTGTTTTGTGTCGACATCTTAGCATTCTCAGTATCAACACCTGGCTTGTCTGCATCAGCCTTCACACAACTTTCATAGTTTTGTGTCGACACCTTGTGTCTTAGTGTCGACACCTGCATATGTTTCACATGCCGTGTGTGTTTTGTGTCAACCTCTCTGCCATTTTGTGTCGACACCTTACCTGCTTGGATTAAGCTCCTCTCACACACAAACTCTTGTGTCGACATCGACATCCCCAAGTGTCGACACATTTATGTCTGTTTATAACATAATTTTTTTTTCTTGGGATCAGACATAATTCTTTTTAATCAAATCATTAATCTCATCCTCTCACAAATCTTTAATAAAAATCTTTTTATGATGAAGAAAACTTTTATTGTTAGCTTTTTGCTTTCAATCAAGATAATATCAATTGGTATCAAGAAAATATAATTTAAAATTCATTCTTGATCTTTTGATTAAACATATCAACTGTATTCATCTTTAAACCTAAAGTGTATGATAGTCCTATGCTTGAGTTAATTTTTGGGTGACCCGCTCTGCTTTAGTGAGTTTATTAAATCCTCGTTGATATGAAAATTCAAAGATCTTGATCATACAATACATCATAACAATGATAAGATCACAATTTTTTTTGGTATCAATTTTTGTAAATCTAAATGATATACCAAAGTGCAAACAAAAGAATATGATTGAATATGCTTGTTGGTACATGCTTGAATCAATCACTTTATTCTTTTTTCAATTGGTTGTTTTTAGAAATGTAGGGTATCATTCCATAAACATAAAAAGAATCCAAAATTATCTATCAATCAATAAATCTCCAACATTTGAAGTAAATTAGATAATTACCCATAGGCCAACAATATAAGCTAACATATTGGCTTTAAAATGATATTTTGGTCGGGTAACCTCGTGAAAATCTCGGTTCATCTTTTATCAACAAACGATATGCATTTTTAATGGATCTTCTTTCCTTTCGGCATTGCGTAGTTGAAAAGAGGTTTACCTCTAACCAAGGTCCGAAACCCACAAAGGGATGATGCAACAATTTTTTTTTAATAAATAAGCTTTAAAAAGCCTAAATTTGGTTTTGCTTGTTTAAAAAGAGTCTACCTTGATAACGAGATTCGAAATCAAATAGGGCAAAACAACATCTTCATAATAAAAATATTTAGATAAGTCATTTGACTTTGCTTGCTTTAAATGTGCCCATAGATTTTGTTGAACCCTTCTTATAAATCAAATTAGAATATTTATTCCAAATTTGATTTTTCTTGCTTGTAAGGGTGGCCATGAATCTTGTTGAACCACTCTTCTTTAAATCAATTTGGATGATAAGTCTAAATTTGACTTTGTTTGCATCTATAAGAGCAAATCCCTTGTCTTTGTTTTGACCCTTCTCACAAAGTAAATTTGAGAAATAACTCTAAGTTTGACTTTGCTTGCTTTAATAAGGGCCAATTAATTGTTTTGCTTGAACCTTTCTTTTTAAGCAAATTGGAGCAATAGCTCTAAATTTGACTTTGCTTGCTAAAATGACACATGTTTCTTCATACACGAGAGTGTCATAGTCAGGGGGAGATATACTTTTTGAAGTATTCCTGCTCAAGCAATGCCCCATCCTTGATGGTCACCTCCTAATACTTTCTCCTAAATTACCATAAGGGGAGTAATAATCTCAGGGGGAGTTTATTAAATTTTTAATGCATTTTAATGTATTTCTCTTTCCTTTTTGACATAACAAAGTGGGAGAAATTTTTGATTGATTTGCTTAATTTGTTTTCTCAAAGGGAGAGAAGTTTTCAAAAGGAAAAAGCTTTAACAAAGGGGGAGAAGCTCTTGTTTGTTTCTTAAATGATTAAATAAGCAAAGAAACAAATAACCAAAGTAAAAACAAAACAAGGTTGTTTTAAAAATGATCAAAGAACAATCTTTTGCTTAAATACAATTGGTATCAAAGAGCAGAAGCTTTTGTATACAATTAGTATCAAGAAGCAGAAGTTTTTGTTGTATGTTTAAACTCCTTAACTCATCTTCTCTATACCAAAGGGGGAGTTCTTTAAAACATCCAACAAACAGGAAGAAGGATCTCTTCATTTAATTTTTTAAATTTTTTTTTTCTAAAAGATCCATTCCTGATAAAAAGGGGAGAAAAATTCTTTAAATAAATCTTTAAATTTTTTTGCTCTGATAGATTCATTCCTGATATTTTGTCCAAATATTTGGTATCAAGAATTTACCCTTAACAAAGTGGTATCAAGAGCATATTCTTCAACAATTGGCATCTAGAGAAAATACTTAAAAATCTCTGAAATTTGGTATCTAGAGTCAATAAATCTAAAATTTTCAACAATTAAGATCAAATAAAGTACACATCAAATATTGTTGATATTTCGTAATTGGTATAATGAACTTTAAACTCCATATCTTATGGCCTTGCAAATTAATAGTTGTCATAGTAAAAAAGGGGGAGAATGTTAGCCTGAAGGTCTTTCAATCGAACCTTCAAACCTTTAAGCTTGGTTTATTTGGTTTTGACTCAACAACATATTGATTTAATCCTTTAAGGAGTTTGTTAGCCAAAACAATCTAATAATCTTTTTTGTTTATATGTCTCTATGCATTATATGCTTAACATTATAATATAATCATTTGGAAGATTATTAGCCTACATAAAAAGATAAATCATTATTGTCTAACCTTATAATTTCATTGATTTAATCTTTGAAAGATTGCTAGCCTAAAGACCTTTCAATCATAGGTTCTTTTGGCTTTGGCTCAACATCTTTGTTTTAATCCTTTAAGAAGTTTGTTAGCCAAAACAAATTAATAAATCATTATTGTTTGTGCATCATATGTTTAACATTAAAATATAATTGATTTAATCATTGGGATTTTATTAGAAAAATATTCTTGATTATCCTAATAACTTGGCTATGTATGAGAAAGTCTTTTCAAGATTAATCATGTTTTTATAGCCCAAGTCTCCAGCAAAAAGTCGAGAAATGTAGAAGATTTTTGGAGATAGTCCAGTCCAAGAACAAAGTTGCATTGCAAAAGAAATCAAAGGCAAAGTTGCAAAGGGTCGACACCTAGGAAGAAAAGAGTCAACACCAGAAGGAAGCAAAGCTCAAGCCTTGAAGCAACAGAGAAAATGGTCGACACCAAGAGAGAAAGGGTCGACACCAAGAGTTGTTCCAGTGGGCACTGAAATTGAAGAAGTCTGAAATGCTTGGAAAGGGTCGACACAAAGGCAAGAAGGGTCGACACATCATGAAGAAGTGTCGACACATTGGAGCTTTCAGTGAGTATCTTTCTTCAAGCTTCAGAGAAATCGAAGAAATGGTCGACAAAAATTGAAGAAGTGCCGACACTAAGAAGTTTCCAGCGGGCATCACTTTTCGAGCCTCAAAAAAATTGAAGAAATGGTCGACACAAAAAGAAGATGTGTCGACACAAAGGTCTTCCCGTGTGCAGCAAAATTTTGGGTTTTTCAAATGCAAAGAAGGGTCGACACCAAGGAAGAATGTGTTGACACCAGCTTGCCCAAATCCGTTTGTGTCGACACCAAGGGTTATTTGTGTCGACACCAAGCGTGAAAAAGTCAAATCGTTGAAGTTTCGCAATGGCTAGTTTTTGACTCCAACGGCTGGTTTATCTTCTCCAACGACTCTTTTTTTCATCCAATGTTTAAATACCATATTTGAAGATCAAAAAAAGCATAGAAGTCTAGCAAGAGAGAAGAAAAAAGGTCATTATAAAGAAATACTCTAAGATCCAAAACCACTGTGCAAAAGAGCTTATGCTATGTTTTATTCAGAAATTATTCTGAATTTGTATTCCTCTCTTCTCTTCTATTTTTGATTGTAAATCATATTTGAGAGAGAGTGATATTTGTAAGTGAGAGATCTTCATTGTAAATCATCTCACTAAGGAGATCATCAGCCTCACAACATCTCAACTACAAAGAGATCCTAGTTTCGCTTCACCAACTCAAGAAGAATAAGGCTTCGATTCGCCTTGAAGAATATTAGGTTCCTCTTCACCCGTAAAGAAGAATGTGGTTTTTCTTCACCCTCATTGAAGAAGAAGGTTACGATTCACCCACTAAAGAATTTATAAAAAGTTTTGATTCAACCGCAAGAATTCGATAGTAAATTTTCAAGGCTCTTGGAGAGTGGACGTATGTCGAGTTTGACCGGACCACTATAAAAATTGTGTTTGCATCTCTCTTCTCTTAAACTCCTTAATTTTAGTTCTTCATATTGTTTATATTTCCACTGCATAATTAGATTAATTATAAAAGAATTGAAAGAGTTTAAAAGAGACCAAGAGTTTGCCATCAATCCATTCACCCCCCCTTTGAGTTGATTCTAGCTATTAAATTAGAACATCTAAGTGTAGCTTAGAGTCCTCACCTGTTTTAGAACTGTATTGTATTATGCATATTTCCATTCACCAACATAGCTGATGTTGTATTATAACTTTCAAGTAACCCGTGAGAAGTGATCTAGATGATGGATCGCGGCGTGGGATCCAGGAGTATAGGTCTCTAGGACATACATCTTCATTTAACTTTCATATTTGAATAATAAATAAATAACATTAAATTAATGGATTAATGTTTGGTGATGAGATATTGGACTGTTTGACCCACTTTTTATGATATGCGATTTTAATTACTTAAATCCATGGAAAATAAATATTATTTTAGCATATTGTTAAATAATAATTGTTTAAGGCTTACTTGATTTCTTGGGCCAAGACCCATGATCCATGGCCGGTCACCTTTCCCAAATCGGGGTGTGACAAGTTTGGTATCAGAGAAAAAGTTTAAAAATATATTGCATCATGTCTTAGAAGAGGTCTGGATCCTCAAAGTTCTATTAGTTCTGAGTCTTGGTAATAGTTATCAAGGTTTATCTCACGCATGTTTTATATTGATCTATTTTGATATCAGTAAGATGGCTCGCCCAAGACGCAACGTGAACTCCGCATATGCATCGACAGAAGATGCACAAAGGGAACTTACCCCGGACACCACCCTAGAAGTAGCTGAAACCCCAGTAGCACCAGCAGCCCTAGCTGTTTCGGTAGCCCCAATTATACTTGAAGCCCCAACTGTCCCAGTTGCTGAATGAGCACTATAGGCTCTCCAAGCCCTGGTGAGCATGATTACTGGGTAACAAACTCTACCAAGAGTGGGTGGTGTTGATCGATCGATGAGCTTGGATAAGGGCTCAGTACTTGAGAAGTATTTGAAGGCACATCTTTCGACCTTCAAGGGATCGACTAACCGCGACGATGCAGAAACATGAAAGCTGCGGATTGAAAAGATCTTTGAGCGTTTGGGTTGCTCAGATGACCATAAAATGTCATTAGAAACTTATGTTTTGGAAGGACGAGCCGAGCATTAGTGGCGCATGGTGAAGTGTCAATTTGAAGGAAAGGAACATGAGCTCAACTGGAAGAATTTTTTAGAGTTATTCGACGACAAGTACTACCCAGTGGCGATAAAAAAGAAGAAACAAGTGAAATTCTTAACGATGGAGCAGAAAGGAATGACAGTGGCAAAATACGAGGTAAAGTTTGCTGAATTGTCAAGGTTTACGCCACAGTATGTTACGGATGAGGCATATAAGGTAGTCATGTTCGAGAGCAGCGTACGCCCTGCTATTCATAGCAGAGTGTCATTGTTCGAGGAACAAACTTTGTCCGAACTAGTAACCAAGGCTCTCATGGCAGAAAAGAGTTTGGACGACGCGCAGAAGCATAGGGAATAGAAACCCAAAAGGAATAGAGACTCGAAACCAACCGAAAATCATAATAGAGGTGGCAATCCTGCCCAGAAGACTCATACTTAGGCCCAGCCTCAAACTCAGAATGGTGGAGATGCGAAACAACAAACTTGGAATCCATGCAACCAGTGTGGGAAGGTACATTCTCGTGGACATTATTGTGATGGGACACTAAAGACATGCTAAAATTGTGATAAGACCGAACACATATCCATTTACTGCAAAAATAAGAGAACGGGAGGACTATAAGTGCAACAACCAATTCAGATGCAGAAGCCACCTGCACGCATCACTAGACCAGCTCAAGTCCAGTCTAACCGTCAAGGGAAACAAAGGAAGCCCACTTACAACAGGGCACCAGGTCAAGGAGCAGCTACACAAGGATGTGTCTATGCTCTCACTCGTGAGGAGGCCAAAGCTTCACCATCCGTAGTGCAAGGTATTATCACCATATCCTCTGTACCTGTTAAGACTCTTATAGA
>JAUTBS010294918.1:0-10926 GCA_032361285.1 Aequorea victoria
GAGGGGTCCAACACTTAGCAAAATAAATCAAAATGCAAGATAAAATAAGGCATTCATTCAGAACTGAAGGTAAAAACATCCAAAAATATTCCCATTCCATAAATGTTAAAAGTGATTGTTTTTACAAAAAGTGCAGAAAATATTACAAGGGTAGAAAGAAGAAGGGTCAGGTCGAGGGAGGTGGGACATCATTCCCTTCTTCGGCTAAGGGCCCTTTAGCCTCCTCTTCATCGTACCATTGGAAGGCAGAAAAGGTCACCTTTTTGAAGGCAGTCGCAGCCTGAGCCTTCATAGAATTGAAACCACTGGCGTAGTACTCATCATTTTCAAGCCCGATATCCTTAGTAGCCTTGGCCACGATCTCGGCTGCTCGGGCCTCATCATCAACTGCCTTCTATTCCACCGTCGCCACTACCGCCTCCAGCTCTTGAATCCTGGTCAAGGAAGCATCCCTTTCCTGCTCGGCCTTCCTCCTGGCCTCGTCCAGTTTGATGACCTGGACCATGGCCTTCTTTGTTTTGTCTTTGGACCCTTTCAGGTCCTCGTCCAGACTCACGACCTTTAACTGCAAGGCCGAGACCTTCTTCACCTCACCAGCGGTAAAGGCCTCGCACTGGAAGCAATAACCCGACAAATGGATCGCCCGAGCACAAGTCTACAAAATAGAAACACCAATAACGTGTGTTAGCAATAAAAAATGAGAATGAAGAAGAAAGGAGCTAAATAAAAGTTTACCCGAGTAAGGTCAAGGATAAGGTCCTTAGCCAGTGGAGATGCCCCGATCTCTTAAAGGTAAGGGATCAGGTTCCCAATGAAGTCAGAGAGCCTCGCCCGAGCAAAGCTGAAGTCAGTCAAGACTTCCTCAGGTCGAGGAGCAGAAGATGAAGGAGAGACCTTAGTAGAAGGGTCCTAGACAGAAGAAGCTATAGAGGGAAAGGTCATAGTAGCACCTAGAGGGTGGTCAGATGGAGCCCCAAGTGCCAGGGGAGCCGGAGGGCTAGCTGGAGCAGCCTCCACTGGAGGAATGGGGGCTGGCAGTGTGGTCGGAGTGGCCTCTGTCGAAGTGGTTGGTCGAGACTTACCGACTGAAAGTGGGTTTTTCTTTAGTTTCTTGAAGGCTGAAGGCCCACCTTCCCCGACAATCTGAGCCTTCACCTTCTTGATGTTCGTCTTTTCGGTCCTACATTCCTACTCAAAAACAAGCAAAAAGGATCAGTCAGGTATAGATAGAAGCACAAAAAATATAAAAAAATAGATAAAATCAAACGGTAGGAAAGGAAGAATGCTCACTTGGGCTAATCGAACTGAGCAGCCACGAGCTCAGCTTTTGAGGAGTGACAAGAGAGTTGAAAGAGCTAACCCCGAAATCTCTGATAGCTTTAACTCGAGCTCTGGCCTCGTCGTCCACCAAGGGCTCGGCAGCTATGTCCCCAGGTTGAGGACGACCCCAATATAGGAGAATCTTAGAGGTATTGGGCCCAACCTCTTCCCATAAATAAAAAAGTACTTTTGTTTCCAGTTCTTGCTGGAAGAAGGGCAACCCTGGACAAGCACTCGATCGTTCTCCCAAGATTGAAAGAAATAAAACCCAGGCTACCTCTCATTGGATTGGTAGCAGTAGAGAAATTCCTCTACTGTGAGATGGAGTTGGCCTCCACTGGCCTCCTCCCAAAGAATGATAGCCCCGAGGAGAGTCCTCCACGCATTGGGCATCAACTGGCCCGGGGCTAGACTTAAAAGTCTAAAAGCTCTCGAATAATACGAGGGAAGGGTAGATAAAGATCAGCTGAAAAGGTATGCTCATACAAACATATCTCCCAAATAGAATGAGTGCACGCCCTCTCCTCGGGGTCGGGCACTCTAAAGATCACAGAAGGAGGGATGAAAAAGGTTTCACGAAGGTGCTCGACGTCTGAGGCCCGAGAATTAGAAGGAATAAGCTCGGTAGCAAAACTCTGGTCGATCTCCTCTTCGAGGCGAACAACCGAGCTGGAAGCCTCCTCATCAGCAGGCGAGTGTTGCCCTCGGTCCAGGCGACTGAAAGGGTCAGGGAGCGAGACGGTGGTCTCCGACCCTAATCCGCTCATCCCTAGAAGACTTAATCTCATGGGGATACGCCATCGTACCCTTCGAGCGATGGGTAAGAAAAACTTGACTAAAGAATAGGCCTCTCTACAGGCAAGGTAAAAGGATAGACTGTGAAAAACCAAAGACTTGACTGGAGGAGGGAGAGGGGAATGCTTATGAAAAAACTCTAGATGCCTCACGAAGAAAGAAGGGGAAGGAGGAAAGAAATGAGGATATGGAGAAAGCTTCAACTCAAGGCTTGAAGAAGCCAGAATTGAATCTTCAAAGAAAAAAGAGGGGAGAACCAGAAAACTAGAGAGAGGGAGCAAAAGAAAAAGCAGGGAACTTACTAGAAAGTAAGGAGGAAGAACGAAGTTCCAAAACGGGGAAGAGATTCCTTGGTCGCTGGAGATGGAGACACTGGAGAGAGGCACGTCGGAGTTGCAGCGGGAGAAGAAAGAAAAATATGACAGGAGTAATGAAAGTGTAAAAGAGCAAAAGAATTCTTTCTTGCCTATATATATAGGTAGATGAATGAACGACCCAGATTAAAAGGAGTATTTTAATCCAACGATCCCAAAACCAAGCGCTAACAACTGTAAGATCAAAAGCAACCAAAGGTGCCAATCACGCCACATGTTGCTCAAATATGAAGAGGCCACAATTTTTAACATCTGAAAAGGCCCCCATTTAATGCGACGTGACGATTGACGTCCCAAGCCATCACCTCAAAAAATAGGAAAGTCTCCTCGAGCCACGCATAACCGTCACCTTGGGGAGATAAAATGATGTCATAAAGACCGTACAAACCATCATTAAGGTAGGAATATTCCCTTCACCGAACAAGTTCTTCTCGGGAATAAGGGCATCTGATAGGTATAAAACTGAACGATCGTCTCAAGATGACCGAGAAAGTTCCCTAAAAGCATTCGATCCCGACCGAGAGGTATGATAGCCGACCAGGCCGACCCGCTTGTCCTCGTACTAACTCTGAGTTTGGTCAACTAGACCCCGAACCCGACCAAGGTTCACCCGAACCCGATCAGGCGAATCCCGAACTCAGCCAACTGGATTTATATACTCGATCAGTCAGCCCCGGCAGATCGAGTACCCATAATAGTCAGCTCTAAAATCAATGCCACCGATCTCTCCGAAAATCACTCCAACAGTTGTCTCCGCGAAAGATCAACAATTAGGTCAACATAAATCCCAAGATTCGTGTTCGGACTAGGCAAATTTCATATTTTACCTCTATCGCATTCCTAGGGTCATGCACAATCTAGAAAAATAAGGGATCCTCTCTAGGATTCGACATCTCCACACCACTATAAATGAACATCCTCAAAGAGGAGAAGAGGTATGCCATTCTTGAGTCATTTTTACATACTGTCTCTACATTCTACGTTTATCTACTGCCTATCTGCTGATTTAAGCATCGGAGAATAATATGCCGGCACCCCACTGGTGTCTATGTTCTAACATCTTGTAGGAACTTAAATGAAAAACAGGGAGGACTCAAGGATCGCTTCAGAGGTGCACCGATTCCGGAGGACCATCCAGATTCAAACACCAACAATGACTTTTTATCTTCTGCACAAAATTTATATCTTTACACATTTGAATTCTGAAGTTCAATGAAGAAAAATTTAGCATATAAAGGCTCAAACTGATGAATTAGGGATTGTGTATATAGGAAATAAGATGAACGACTTAAATAATAAAGATGGTCTAAGATCATTTTCTAAAAATGACATAGTTTTCTAATTGTTCATAAACTTAAGATGGTAGTAGTAGCACAAATAGTGTATTCTCAACATTAAACCAATATGAAGAACTAATGAGACTATTCAACAAATTAGATATGCTTTCAAAGAATAGAGAGAGAATATAGACTAAAACTGCTTAAGAAAGAAAGGTTTAAAACTTGCAAAGGGTTACAGTCTCCACAAGTGTTCATCAAGAATTTTAAATTATCCTTACTTTTCAATCAAGAATATAAACATGTAGCCAAGTGTGTAGTGTAAGAAGGTCCGAGTAAAGATCACATAAAAATTAGATAACAAATAGTAAGTGTAAAGAATTATGCTATCAATAATATGATAAATTGTTAACATCTACTATTCAAGCTCAATGCTTAAACAATAATTTAAAATTGTATTTTTTTTACACATGTGATTAAGCTTATCTTACTCCCCATCTTAAAAAGTCAGTGTCCCAATGTCATGAAAAATAAATTGAAAAACAGAAAAAGAATTAGAAAGAGAATACCTCGGGATAAATCAATGATGCGAGCTTTGAGGAGGAAAACACCCTCCAACTGCTATGCGTTGAAATCTGTGAATATTGAAGAGTAGACAAATTAAACCAACGATAACAAAAATATAATAGGATACGAAACGATGTACAACAAGTACTAACGAAAAAAACCAAGAAAAACTAAAAGAAAAGAAAGAAGAAGAAAAGAGGATTTTTTTTTTTAAAATATTTTTTTAATGATTTATTTTTTAGAAAAACATCCGGATATTCCACAAAACGTCCGGACACTGGGAGGCAGTGTGTTCCCTGAGCAAAACGTCTGGACACTACTAAAAACGTCCAAACATTTTTTTAAGAAAAACAAACCTTAAATCTAAAAAAAATGAAAAATAAAAATAAAAAGAAACCAATATATTAATATACTATCATACTATAAAATTTGGGTTTCCTCCCAAAAGGAGCTAAGTTTATCGTATTCAACCAGACGAAACTAATGTTCAACCTTCACCTGTTGCTGAAAAAAATTTATTTGAGTCTAAGAATGTACACATAATTATATCCAACGGTGACTTCTACTCAAATCTCAGTGATGAATCAAAAATACAAAGTGACATAACACTAGAGGAGGGTGGGCGGTAGCTCAAATTCAACTTTACAAGGAAGTACATTCATGAGAATGCGAGAATGTGCCTCATCTCTTAAGTTTGTGATCGAGTCAATTGCAATGCAATTCTCATTTTTTTGAGGTTGTTTAGAGGCACTAAACACATTGAGCCTTAGCTTTATATTTTCAAAAGAGACATCTATCACCCTAGATCGACAATTAATGCATGCATTAGCCATAGCTAAAAATGGTCAATCGGGAATGCCTAAAGTCTATTTCTTAAGATTGTGCACTGGCTCAGTGTCTAGAACTATGAAGTCAACAAAAAAAAGAAATTTGTCAACCTTGACCAAGACATCCTCTATTATGCCATGCGACACCTTAACGGATCAGTCTGTAAGTTGCAAGGTGACCATCGTGGGATTTAGCTCTCCCAACCCGAATTTTTATACACTGAGTAAGGCAACAAGTTAACACTAGCTTCTAAGTCTAGCAAAGCATGATCAATGAAATGGTCTCCTATGACACATGAAATCGTAGTAGTACCAGGATCTTTAAGCTTAGGAGGAGTGTCGTGAAGAAAGATAGAGCTAACCTGGTCAGTGAGAATGACTTTGTGTGACACATGTGTTTTAGACTTACGCTTTTGAGTACAAAGGTCCTTAAGAAATTTTGCATAAGAAGATACCTGTTTTATAGCGTCTAAAAGAGGGAGGTTGATTTTTACCTGTTTGAAGAGTTTAAGCATATCCTCCATTATCACTCTCTTCTTACCAAAAGGAGATGGTGAAGATAGACAAGATGGAAATAGAGCCTTTGGCACATAAAAAGGTGACCCTGAAGATGGGAGTGGAATGAAAAGATCAGGAGGGGTGTCTTCATCTGAAATAGATGTTTTGTCAACTCTAGAACTCTCGGGGCTGCCGACATACTTTCCTTTTTTTCTAGTGTCCCTCTCAGGTCTAGTTTCTACCTCTCACCCATTCTTAAAGGTAATTACCACTTTCGCTTGCTCATGAAATGTATCACTAGCTTGCAAACTGTCGATCCCAAATTATCCCCTAGGATTATTCACAAATTGGCTAGGCAATTTTCCCTCATCTCTTTGGTTTATAGTACTAGCTAGTTATCTTATTTGGGTTTCTAGCTTAAATATGGATTGAGAATGGGAATGCAGTAACTGGGTATTAGCCTCAAATCCTTGAAGGGCTTGCAATACCTTATCCTCAAATGCAGAGTTTTATGGAGGAGGAGGAGATTGTTGGTAAGGCTGCTTTGCCATAGGTTGAAAAGCAGCAGGATTACTCATGTCAAGATAAGATGACGGAGGAGCTGGAGCAAAAGGAGTGCCTACAACTGATGATTTCCAGGACAAGTTAGGGTGATTTCTCCATCCCAGGTTATAAGTATTTAAGAAAGGGTTATATTTTGGTTTAGAGAAATTTTGAGCTATATTAACTTGTTCCTGAATAAATTTAGGAAATTGAGAAGCTAAATAACACTCACTCACTAAGTGAGTTGGGCTCGCACACAAAGAACACGCCTCCTTATAAATAGGATGCTGAGAATAATGAGCATGAGAGATCTGCCATACAGAGAGCAGACTATCTATCTTCTGAGTCAAGACATCGACTTTAAGAGAAAGGTCAATGGAATGACCAATCTCATACAACCCACCTTGCTTAGGTGCATTAGTCAACATGCTCCTCTCACCTCGAGAAGCTAAGGCATGATGCTGAGAATTTTTACTTAAATTTTCAAATAATACTAATGCCTCATTCTCACTTTTCATCATGAAAGTCCCCCCACATGAGACATCTATCATGTGACGGTGTTGAGATGACAAACCGTCATAAAAATATTGTAGTAGCTACCATTTAGGCACAACATGGTGGGAATACTTTCTGATGAGGTATTTAATCATTTTCTAAGTTTCATGAAATTGTTCACCATCAGTTTGTGAAAAACTAGTGATGGTTCGTCAGACTTGGTTAGTTTTTGTTATGGAAAAGTACTTCTTTATAAATTCTTGTTATAGTTGAGCCCAAATCGTAATTATGATTCCCGTCAAAGAATTGAGTTAATATTTGGCCTTATCCTTAAGGAATAATGAGAAAAAACGCAATCTAAGGTTATCATCTGTGAAGTGTTAGATTTTGACAATAGAGTACACTTCTAGGAATTCATCTAAGTGTCGATAAGGGTTCTCATTATTAAGTTCATAAAATGATGGGAGTATTTGTATAGTATTGGACTTAATCTCATAGTGTGCGGCTCCAACATCCAACAGCCTAATGCATGTCATAGATGTGTAAGAAGAAGGAGTATAATACTCTCTCAATTGCCTAACTTGTGGCTCTTGTGGATTCATGTCTTTGATATGAATCAATTAATCAAATCTAAGACAATGAGAGAATACTCGGTTGGTCCTAAAGGTCTGTTCAATTTTCAAATCAACTGGAACTAATTCAGGATAACAAGATCTACATCCATGAATGCAAGAACACAAAATCCAATGTGCTAAACTATGAACACCCTAATACAGGATATTAAAAAAAAATACTAATCAATAAACTCACAGTGCTTGTTAGGAAGGGGACATCCCACTTTGCACCGCGAACTTTTATACCCAACAATAATCAATATCCTGTTCAGAAACTCAAAAATAAAATAAACAATTTAGATTAAACAATTTAAATCTAACTAAGAATTAAAAAGAAAATTAATCATCAAAACAAATAATCGTGCTAATTGTCCCCGACAACGACGCCAAAATTTAATCTGTCGTTTGTATGACCAAAAATAATATTTAAATAAATCGAGTAAAAATAACTACTCCGTTGAATAGCGGTTAAGATCGAGTATCATTCTACAGGGACAAATAGGCTAAGTTGTGTAGAATCTCGAATAATTCTGAATTCAATTCGATTAAAAGATTGTTGTGATTAACTAATTAAACTAGAAAATAATTAAATAAATAGGTTCTTTGTAAAAGAGAAGGACACTTAAGGTTAAGAATCCACCCTAGCTTTGTAATTATAAAAATTTATTTAATACAAACATTCATCCATTCAATTCAACCAAGATTTTTTTTGGTTACAAGTCATAACGGAATCAATAAGAGGATAAATATGATTAAAAATTCGGCATAAATTATCTTTGAAAGGCACGGATCGTCCTTAAAGATATTGGCACGATCCATCTCATCGTAGCATAAACTATCTCACGTCTCAATCATATTCATAGAAACCAACACTATTGTATAACTCCGTCATTGTAATCGTAAAAAACAAAGACGATAGCGAAAACATGAAAAAAACTCCGATTGATTAATAAATCAAAAGCCTGAGTTATACAAAAAGTCAAATCAAATGTCTGAAATATAAATCTAAATACAAATTTCTAATTACTTTGCCAGGGTTTCATCCAAACCCTAGGAATGAGATGATTAGCCGCTCATGGTCGGTAGAGACAAAAAGATTACAGATCTAGTCGTCATTCTCGTGTCTACTTGATCCGTTGTCTTCTCTCCTTTGATGCTCGTAGCCGTTGTCTCTTCCTCTCTAATGTTCAGAACCCCTAAAATGAGTTTTAACTCCTTATATACCCCATCTGAAAAATGTAAGATATAAAATTAAATCAAATTTTGAAATTGTCACAGAACGTTCGGACACTGGTGAGTCATGTCCGTACATTTTTGTCCAGGGATTTTTTCCATCACTCGAGCGTCCAGATGTTGATAAGCCATGTCCGGACGTTTTTTGTCCATAAGCTTTTTCTCCTTCGAGCGTCCGGACGTTGATGTATCACGTCTAGACGTTTATACCCAATTTGCATCTCAAATATCTTTTTGTAATATTTTTTGCTTTTTAAGTCATTATCATAATATGTCCGATTATCTTCTGTTGCACATAAATAATACTAAAATATTTATTAAATAAATAATTTGAGAACATAAAATATAAATTGAAGGGATTAAATGTGTCCATTTAAGCTCAAATCAGTGAGCGTGGTATGTTAGAGTTTCACAAAAGGAGTTTATTGAAAGGTGTCAAAATTTATAAAATGAATTTCTGTAAATATTGTGTGTGAAAAATAACACAGAGTCAGTTTCAAAACGAAATCTCATACTAGCACAAGTGTTCTTAACTATGCTACTCATATGTTTGGGGGTCAGTTTCTATATCTTCTCATAGTAGTGTACAATATTTTGTCAGTTTTATTGATGATTATTTTAGGAAGGTATGAATTTATTTTTTGAAACATAAATCTGGCATGTTTAACACCTTTAAGAGATGAAAAACACAAGTTAAAAATTAGATAGAGATGAAATAAAGTATCTCAGAATTGACAACGACACGAAGTACAGGGATAATGAGTTTATGGCTTTCTGTGAGAGAGAAGACATAACTCAGCATTTCACAGTGAGAGTAACTCCACAGCTGAATGGAGTAGCAGAAATGATGAACAAAACAGTGACAAAGAGGGCCATGTGTATGAGGTTGAATGTAGATTTTGTCATATCCACTCATCTGAGAATGTTTTTACCTGCTCGAAGTGGTGCGCACAATCTCACCTGAACAAGACCTTAACACATAAACTAAGGATGCACTCTGCATCACTATCATCCATTTATTTGTTCTCAAAATTGAGATGAATAAGATTTACATCAACTATAAGCTAATTATACAACCCATACGGGACACATCATCCCCAACAAAAAAAAATGAGAGTCATTGCTCTTCTTTCAACAGATTCTTCTTCGATGACCTCATTTAAGTCTCATACTTACATCACACGTCTTTCGATCTCAACTGTATCATGGTGGACCAACCATCTACCCTGTAGGTAGATCTGTAACCACAAAAATTATAAGAGAGTGGGCTTAACATTATAATAAAATGAGATATACAAAAAATAACTTTTCATGAAAAGATATGATTAAAAATTAGTTTCACAATTTGATAATAAAAATTTTCACATGCCACATGCATTCATACTTGGAGTATGTTTATCAACTGAAACGGATAGGCTCAACGCCGATGTGTTATATTTTTCACAAGCATTTTATATAATACAAAACACCCAACTCACGCTCTACAGTGCCCAAGTAGTTGTCTACCTCACGATCGAAAGTTCTGACCGTACTGTAACTTCATTCACAACGCACTTAGTCAGAGTGACGGATATGAGGGACACTTTTTAATCACCAGTGGTAGGTGTAACTTATATCCATAAAGGGCAAATGTCATGAAGGCTATCATACACTATAAAGGGCAACATACACCCATAAAGGAAAAAAAGTCATAAAAAGCTATTATACACCCATGAAGGGCAACATACACAGGTTGGATACTTGCAAGACTTGGCACACTCAAATAAAAATCACCATTTTTTATGTAATAAGATTAATCATGTTCTCATCAACATCTTCATAAAATATCTTCACTTTTGAGTGAATCAAAAATATAGCTTCATTAACAATAAGAGAACTTTCTTTGAAAAAATATTTATGAGATCATTCATCAATCATGTTAACAAAATATTTCAGAAAAATATCCATTCATCACATTTCATTATAATATGGTCAGTCACTCTCACCTGATTCAAGCGCCTCGAGATTCACCTCTTTAACTCTTAGGCGTCACTCCATCATCCACGACTTTTCCTTCGAGACCTAGGTTATATGACAACCCATGAATAAATGTCAATTTATTTTTTCATATATATTTAAGTATGAGAATTACTTAGGTCTTTAGTTAATTCTAAAATGACCCCACTTTCTTAGGTATGAAACTTCTTTTTATATGGATTCTAAAACTCTACTTCTTGATTCCATGGTATTTAATGATACTTAGTATTTTATTATCATAATGTTGGTCCGTATGTGAACAACCTAGAGGAGGGGTGAATAGGTTGAAAGGCAACTTAATGACTTAATGGCCTCTTTTTAATTTCTTCTTTTTAGCACTTAATTATGAACAACTAAGCAGCGGAAA
>JAUTBS010295029.1:0-10926 GCA_032361285.1 Aequorea victoria
GCACTGACCACTAGTGTTTTATATGAGTGGCCCTCCTACACGTCACTCTTTTATAGAAACGTTGTAGTGAGGTTACGATACCGTTGGAACTCTCGGTCGTGAGGTTAAACGACTACTTGGGCATATCATGTGTGTGTTGGGTGTGGTGTTATACATATGCATTATGTGAGGTATAACATGTGAATACAAGTGTTTTAAATGCTTTAAATGAAATATATTTCAATACGTGGTGTTTGGAAAGCATAGAGACCATTTTCTACACTTGTGAGTGATGTTACTTTTATAGTAAAATGCTTCATGGTATATTTCACTTTGTATCTTATTTCATTTTATACTAAGCCGACTCTCTTGTAACCTTGTGGTTGCAGATTATAGGTTTGGGGTAGATTGAGTTCCACTAGTGCCGGGCTGAGGAAGGTTTTTTAGTAATGCTCCTAGATGGAATTGTAATAAGTAGAACAATACTTAGTTGATCTTTTTGATGTTGGTTGGGATTGTGTATCCCTTTTGTTAGTTTACTTTATGTACGTAGGATTTTGGGATAGAGTATCCCTTCGTGATATTATGTTAATACCTTTCACTTTTGGATGTATGATGATCTAATTTTGGGGCAATACGGAGTGCATCCCTTACTTATGTTATGATTTATGTATATGTTGGTATAGGTGAACCGTACCACCCCTCCCACGTGGGATATTTTACCTATTTGGGAGTGGGGTGTTACAAGCCGTGCCCAGGGCTCTAAGAAAAACTGACATCTCCATTAACATTACTCCTGAATAGTTGGTAGGAATGGTTGCTCCTACTCGGCTAAATAATTCCTGCCTGCCGAAGGACCTCTACATAATAAGCCCCTCCATATAACAGTTAAGTGCCTCAGGAAATGGATACCTATGGTTTTAATCGATAATGGGTCAGCACTGAATGTCTGCCCACTCAGAACAACGCACTGCTTTGTGTTAAAAGAGCAAGACTTCACAACAACTACCCAGGGGGTACGAGCGTATGATAATACCCACAGGAACGTGGTAGGGGTAGTCAAGTTTGTTGTTACCATAGGACCTGTAAAACCCGGTAAAATTTTAAAATTTTAAAACTAATTATTAATTCAATAATTTAATTAATTAATTTACAAATAAACTAATTAAATGAAAAACATAGGTGAATAAAATAATAAAAAGATTCTCAATGTTTGATAAATGAAATTAAACTAATTAAGTTATTATTAAACGAATAAGGTATGAAATATAAAAAGAAATAAAGAAAGAATGAATGAAGGTGACCCTTACCCCGATTTGGAAAGGTGACCGGCCATGAATCATGGGCCTTAACCCAACAAGCCATGTAAGTCTTAAATTTATTTCTAGCTATCAATATACTAAATTAAATTCAATTCACATGGATTAAAGTAATTAAACTCCATAAATATAAATGTGGGACAAATCGCCCACTATCTCATTAGTGTATCTCAACATCTCATAAATAATTATTTAATTGATTTCAATGCGAAAGAAAAATAATGAATAAATGCATGATCCTAGAGGTCTTTGTCGTTCGATCCCTTGAAGCAGTCGAGTCCATCATCAAGCTTTTTCACGTTTACCTGAAATGTTTAATTTTACAACATCAGCAAAAAGCTGGCAAATGAAATATGCATAATAATACAGTTCCAAAACAAGGATGAAAATAGGTTTGTACACTAACATATCATGCCATGGCATATATAGTAATATAACAAAAAGGGATAATCATTCAATTCGTTCTTTTATTTAAAAAGAGTAAACACACAACTCATTATTTCATCTCGTTATCCCGTCTTATTTTCTTATCTTTGAAAATAAGAGTATCCTTTCAATTTAGTCAAGTATTCATTGCCACAGGAATAGCCTCGGCATATCACTTGCCACAGGAACAGCCTGGGCATAACCAATCGCTACAGGAACAACCTAAGCATGATCATCCGCTACAGGAACATCCTGAGCAATGATCCGTCGCTACAGGAACAACTTGAGCATAATCCATCACTACATGAACAGCTTGAGCATAATCCATTTCTATGGTCGAACCATGTACAATCACCGCAGGAACAGCATGAGCATAACTCTTTTCATGACTTACAAGAATGGCCTGAGTATATATCTTTTCATTTCGTAACATTACACGACTTACCAAGATATCCATTGCCACAGGAACAGCCTGAGCATGACTATTTTCATGGCTACAGGAACAGTCTGAGCATGTAACTTTTTATTTTAAATTACTAAGCTTGCAATTCATTTGGATAAAAATCTCTTCATGACACATTTCGTGATACAATTCGTAGTACCTTTCATAATACCTTTATAATACTTTTCATTTACATGGATGTCAGAGTTTGTACAACAGTTGATATTAAAAACTTTTTATTTCTTTCACTATTTTTGAAAAGAACCATTTTGTTGTCATTCTATAAGGGAAGATATCGTGCAATTTTATTTGGAAAACATTCAGAACATCTATATCTTCCTTGAAATATTTATGTCAATATTTTACAAAAGGAAGTATCATTCATAACAATTAAAAATATCTAAAGCAAAGAGAACATAAGTATTTTTCTATCTATAAATAATTTAACTTTTATACCATGATTTTATAAAAGAAAATCAAACAATGTTATTTAAAATATTTAAAACCTTTCAACTTACTTTTCAAGTAGCTGGGGATGGGGAGAGTTTATTTTAAAGATACATAACAAGTAACCACTCACCTCGCGTCCAAGCTAAGCTCTAAGGAAGTTTACGTCAACCTGATTATACGATATAATAATCAAGATTAGTAAAAGCGGTAAAGAATTAATGAAAGCTACCAAAACGGTTCCTTAATCCATTTAATAATCCTCATATTTATTTTCGTTTGTTAAATTAATCTTTTATTAATTTAACTTCATCATGAAACTAATGCCCAAACAAGGCTTAGACTTTTTAAAATTAATCACATGTGTTAAATGGGTATTAATTGATTTAAAGTATTTTAACAGGTATCCAAACAGAACCTAAAGGATTTGAATTCAATTCAGATTATTTTTCCAATTTTCAGCTCTGTGAGTCGACCCAGAAGGGATTGGTGTCGACCCAAAAGTGTAACAAGGGCTCTGGGTTGACACAGAATGGCTGTGTGTCGACTCCCCAAAGGGTTCTAGTTCAAAACAAGACTAGTGGATCGACCCAAAAAGGGTTTGTGTTGACCCAAGGGCAAAAAGAGGGCAACTGGGTCGACACAAAGGGGACTTGTGTCGACCCAAAGAGGTCTAGGCATGAATGGGTCGACCCTGAGAAGTCGTGGGTTGACCCAACGGCGGAGAAGCTCAAAGGTGAGCTCTCTGTCCATTTCCGTCCGGACACCGGTGCCTTCCGCCTGGACGAAAAACATCATCTTTGAGAGAAAAGGATTTTTGATGCAAAAGTGTCGACCCTACCATCCAGGGGTCGACCCAATTGTCGGGACAGCCATTAAAGGCACCTGTAACTTGGTTTTTTCATGGCTTCTTCCATTCCTCTTCTTCTTTAAACTATATATAAGATGTCTTATCATGTTTTTGGATACTTTAAACCTATTTCTTGATCGATTACACATTACCTTCATACATTGATTTTCTATTATAACATATAAATGTTGCTCGTATATATATGTATATATATCACAATATATACATTTTGGTCTCTAGTTTTCATTGGTATAACATATTTATTTTTATTCTTGGGTGGATTGATCTTTTAATCAATTACAATTCAACGTTATAATGATATATATATATATATATATATATATATATATCCACTGTTATGTATATAAAACCAAAACAAGAAATCTAGATCTTACCTGTAATAACCTATCGGTGATCAGGACGAGGATGAAGGATGTGATGGTTGTGTCTGTGATGATTAATGACAACGCTTGGTTGCGGTGGTGATCAGCGGCAGCGTTGGGTGCTGGGACAGAGGGATAGAAACTGAGAGAACGAGAGTTCATAGTGGGTAGGGGATTCTCGCAGAGAGGAAAGTCCTTGACTAAGGGGAAACGGACTTCCAAATAAATGGGGGAGGAGGCCACGAAATCAGAGATTTACCTCCCAGATTTTCCTCGTCAAACCTCATCTTCCAAATTCTATGCTCGTGTGGTAGGAAAGGATAAGACAGACTTCCTATTTTGAAATATATCCAGCCACAGCTGCTATGTCAACTGATCCCAATTTCTTTTTAGTCTTTCTTCTTTTACTAAATCGAGTGCTAACAACTTTAATTTATTCTACCATTCATTTAAAGTCTTATTATTATTACTTAACTTAATATTTCGAAACTTGTTTTTATTACTTTAGTTAATTAAGTTTTCATTTAATTAATTCATTTGCTAATTAATTGATCAATTTATTAAATAAATAATTATATATAAAAATTTTAATTTTCTTTTGGATTTTACAGATGTTTTTTTTAAATGAAAAGATAGGAATCCTAAGAGGAATTTGCGGAAGGATGTCCCCTAAAATCTTGCTAACCAATCCCTTATATTCTGTATGCTTTCCACTATAAAAAAGGGAGTTCCTCTCTCTCAGAATTTGTGATCTCCTCTGTGATCCCTCTTCTCTCTCTGTGTGCTTCACTGCTCCAGAACTACCACCGCTGATCTCTACCGTGCATCACCACCTTGTACCACCACCACGACCTTTAGCATCACCATCACCATTACCTAGTGCTTCATCCTCATCACCAATAGGTGATTACAGGTAAGAACATATACTCTGTTTTGATTTTATAAACACACGATTAATATACATATATATATATATAATGTATTAGATCATAGTGTAAAGCCTAGAGACTTGTCCATTAAGTATGAAAACAAATATGAATACTGTGTTTATATAATTAGAATATGAGACAAAAACATATATATTCGAAATATATATATAACATAATGTATATATATACATTTATATATGGTTATAGTCACACACACACACACATATATATATATATATATATATATAATCTCATGAATGAACGATCATGTAATTGGCCACCAAAATATGATTAGATCTTCCTAAAACATGATAAAACATCATTGATGATTAAAGAAGGAAATAAATGAATAAAAACCATGAAAAACCAAGTTACAACGGCCATCAACGGTTGCCCCGGCCTTTAGGTCGACCCCCCATGATGGTTGGGTCGACTCATGCACGCTGGAAGCTATTTCTGGCAGCTCTGCTTCTTTCCGTCCGGATGGGACTCGAGCGGCGTCTGGACGGATCCCGTCTAAGGCCTATGGGTCAACCCGCCAGCCAGTGGTGTCGACTCATGGACGCTTGTTTCGCCTTGGGGTCAACCCAAACCCCTCTTTTTTCGACTCAGGTTGCCTTGGATTGACCAGAACCATTTTGGGTGGACACAATAGCCCCTGGTGTCGACTCATTGTCCCTTTTTATGCTATTGGGTCAACTCAGAAGCTTCTGGTGTTGACTCACAATGACTGTTTGCTTTTGGGTCGACACACAGCCTTATTGTGTCGACTCAAAGCCCTCTATAACACCTTTGGGTCGACTCATTGACCCTCTAGGTCGACCCATCATCCGAAAAATGTTGAATAAATTGTTGGAATAAATTCTTAAGGGTTTAGGCTCTATTTGGCATTAATTTAAAATATGTAAGAAGTTAGTTAATGATTTAATAAACACCAAAGGCTAAGAATGAAACCTTAATGATTGGAAATGGTCCATTTGGATAAAGATAAATAGTTTAATTGATTTATTAGATTGTGATGATTGTGCCACATATTCAGGGTGACGTGTGAACCTTAGGTTGCTTTCTGTTACAATAGAGATTAGCTTGGACATCAGGTGAGTGGCTCTCATGATACGTATTTTTCATTAAAATCCTCATATCCCCAAACTTGATGAAAAGATGAAAGAAATGTGTGAAAACTTTAATGATGTTGTGTTTTCTTTCAAAATCATGGTAGAACTATTTTACTGATGAACGAATTAATTGCACATATTTGTAGTAAAACTTCATATTTTCCAATTATCTTTGAAAACGAAGTAGTTATGGTTTAAATGCCTTTAAAATGATATTGTATGAATTCCACTTGTAAGGAATCAAATAAAAAGTATTATGAAATGCGATATGAAATATATCAAGAAAAGAGTTATGATATGTGCTATGAAAAGATTAATGAAGAGTATGATGAAATGTATTAAGAAAGTTGTGTAAAAAGTATAATGAAAAGTATTATTACATAGGTAATGATAAAGTGATATGAAAAGTGTAATGGAATGAGTTATGAAACGTATTAGGAATAGTGTTATGAAATGCATCATGAAAAGTGTTAGATTCTTATAAAAACATCGACATCCTATATTGTAGATGGAAAGTATATGTATTGATACAAACCTTATGAGATAACTTGGTAATATTACCAAATGAATGAGATGTCTTAGTAACTCGTATAATTTTACTAAATGAATGTGATTTCTTGGTGACACGTAAATGGGACCAAATGAATGAGATATCTTGATAATTCATGTAATGTTACCAAATGAATGAGATATCTTGGTGACCCATAAATGGGACGAAACGATGTGATACAGACATAATATCTGAAGAGATGTCTTGGTAAAGTTACCTAATGAATGAGATTTCTTGGTGACCCATATATAGGACCAAAGGATTTCATATCTTGGTGACCCGTAATGAGACCAAATGACTATTTATGATGGGATGTCTTAGAGACCCGTATTCGGGACCAAATGAGTTGACTATGCGACATCTTGGTGACCCGTAAACTGGACCAAATAATTATGTGGTATGCTCAGGTTGTTCATGTGGCAATGATATAGTTACAATTATACTATGTGATATCTTGGTGACTCGTTGATAACACGACCAAATGAAAGAAAAAGTAAAAAAGTGAAATGAAATAAGATAAGATAATGGAATGAAATGATTATGATATGAGATAATGAAATGATGAGATGTGATTATAATATGAGATAATGAAATGAAATGATGAGTTGAATGTTAACTTTTTGATTATTACTGTGTATATATCCCGCAATGATTATGTTAATGTATAAATCTATTTTATACCCCTGCTTTGAATTGTATTATATTATGCATTTTCCATTCACCAGCTTTTTGCTGATGTTGTAAAACTAAACATTTCAGGTAATCAAAGGAGAAGCTTGTTGATGGACTCGGCTGCTTCGAGTGATCCAGTATAAGGACCTCTAGGACGTGCATTCTTTATATTGCTTCCGCATTTGAATAGAATTAAAATTGATTATGACTTATTGAGACAACATCCCACATTTATCAAATCGGATCTTAAATTGTTTAAGTCCATGGTAACTAAAATTGTATTAGCATATTGTTAGTTAATAATTGATTATGGAATTCTTGGATTAGTTGGGCTAAGGCCCATGATCTATGGCCGGTCACCTTTCTAAAAATTGGTATGTGACAGGACCCACCAAAAGTGAGAGAGAATTTCACGTACTGGATATGTCGACCTTGGTTTCATAACCCCATTCTACAAGTAGTTACGTCCACCCTCCATCAAAAGGTCAAAATGATAAGGGATGGGGTTGTTCTGACTATTTTTGGTGAATCAATCATCCAGTCACACACCACTAATGGCACCCTTTACTTGAAATACAGCGTGGGGAGGAAGATCTCACCCTGAGTGGTTTTGAAATTAAATTTGGTGAAACAACAACTATTTAGACTTTGATGACAGGAGATCAGTTGTATATGAAACCTCAGGTATTAATAATGATGGACAAGATGTCGTACTTCCTAGGCCTAGGGTTTGGAAAAATTCAACAAGGTAGAACTAAACCAATAAACATTCAGGGCAATAGCCATACCTTTGGTCTGGGATACAAGCCCAAAGTCCAGAACTTTGGTAAGAAGGAAGTGGAAGCACATAGGAAAGCATGGGCCAAAAGAAGCATGACAGAATATTTGACCCCGTTGTCAGCCTATGGGCCTCTGAATGGGTAGTTTGTAAAAAAAGGTGAGACTTTTCAATTCTGTGGATTTCTAAAACAATGAATTGATGAGGGGTCTCGGAAGAAGACACCCGGGCTAGAAATATTCTTTGAACATCAGTTGATAGACAGCAAGCCCTAAGAGGATGACACAGAAAACGGGGTCATAGCAAAGCAAGCGCGCGAGAAATACTTGATGAAAGACCTGGAGGAATTCACGCTGGGGTCTCTGTTTATGGGAGCAACTCCAATATACGCGGAAGAAGGCACGAAGGAGATTGCCATGTTGGGCAGCGACGAGCCAATCGACTGTTCTAACCTAATAACAAACGAATGTAGCATTGTAATAGATAATTGGGCTTACAAATACAATGTTTTTGATACTATAGATAGTGATTCAAAGTTCAAGTCAGACTCGTCTACATCTACAAAGTCAAAGTCTAGTGATGAGTCCACCGAGCACCAACTGTTGGGGTGTCTCCGTCTTCTATTTTAGCTGAATACATTTCAAAGTTGGTAACCTTCGCTGTTGATAAGAAAAACATGGAGAACTCTTCTGGTTACCCTACTGTACTTGTATTTGAATGTTTGATTTCTAACTCAGATGAGTTTGATGGGGGTGTTCCCTAGGAACTAAAACTTTTAATTGAAAAAGAGGAAGAGATGCGCGCTAAACCATTAATTGAAGAAACTTTTTCAATAAATTTGGGTACTGAGAAGGATCTCCAAATGGTTCAAATCGGTTCTACTTTATCAAATGAAGAACATGAGTCACTAATCAAATTATTATAGGAATTTAAAGATGTCGTTGTGTGGTTATACACAGATATGCCCAAAATTGACCCAAAAATCGTCCAACAAAAAATTATCCTCTACCCCGATGCTAAACCGGTGAAACAAAAGCTGAGACATGTAAGACTCGCCTGAGCTCTCAAAATTAAGGAGGAAGTTACCAAGTAAGTGAACGTTGGCTTTCTTTTGGTGACAGAATACCCTGAGTGGATTGGTAATATTGTCCTTGTGCCAAAGAAACATGTTCGAGTGCGAGTTTGTGTTGACTTTCGTGATCTTAACAAAGCAAGTCCGAAAGATGAATTCCATTTGCCACACATAAACGTCCTTGTGGACAACATTGCTAGTCATGCCTTGCTATCATTTATGGATAGATTGACAGGATACAACTAGATTCTCATGGTCCTAGAAGACAGACAAAAGACTACGTTCACCATTCCGTGGGGGATGTATTGTTATCGGGTTTTGCCCTTTGGTTTGAAAAATGCAGGAGCCACGTATCAATGTGCTACAACGGCATTACTCCAAGACATGTTACATAAAGAATTGGAAGTATATGTCGACAATATGATTGTCAAATCCAAAAACCGTGAAGGACATACCCCGGCCTTAGAGATATTTTTTGAGATAATTTGGAAGTACCGAATGAGGCTGAACCCACAAAAATGTGGTTTTGGAGTTACATCAGGCAAACTATTAGGATTCATCATCACTCAAAGAGGGATAGAGGTCAATTATTTTTAAAATTAAGGTAATTCAAGAAATGCCTCCCCCGAAGATGGAAAAAGAGGTTAGAGGATTCATTGGGATGATTCAGTTCATTAGTCGTTTCATCTCAAAGCTAACTATAACCTGTGAACCTCTTTTCTATTTACGCAGAAAGATTCTAATGGGATCAGCATTGCCAGAATGCCTTTGAATCTATCTAAGAGTACTTGCAAAAGCCCCCGATGTTTTTCTCCTCCGAAACCAAGCAAACCGTTAATCCTATACCTATTAGTGAATGAGTTTGCAATCGGCTGCATGCTAGCACAATAAGGGGACAACGGCAAAGAAAAGGCAGTGTAATACCTAAGCAAGAAAATGACAGATTGTGAAGCCTGATACACGCCACTAAAGAAAACTTGTTGGGCTTTGGTGTGGTCATCAAAAAGGTTGCGACATTACATACTGGCATATCCTGTAGTGTTGATTTCCAGAATGGACACCCTTAAGTACCTGTTCGAAAAACCTGCACTGACAGGAAGATTGGCCTGATGGTTATTATTATTGGCCGAATTCGAATTGCACTACAAGACCAAAAAATTGGTAAAAGGACAAGCTGCAGCAGAATTCTTAGCAGATCTGTCACACCCCATTTTGGGAAATGTGACCGGCCATGGTTCATGGGCTTGTGGCCCAACGAACCAAGAAAGCCTTAACAACATTAAGTGATCTGTTCGCTTAATTAAGATTCAATTCAATGTGCTTAATAATAAATATTCTATTTTATTTATAATTGGGTCAACAGCCCAGAAATCCAAAAGTCATGTAACAAACATCAATAACCAATGTATCATAATGTTAAATACAAATACAGAGTATGCGGAATTAATGAAAAAAAATAATGCATGTCCTAGAGGTCTGTATACTGGATCCCCTGAAGTATCGAGTCCCAAATCCAAACTTCTTCTTGTTATCCTGAAAATAACGTGGTGAAACACCATCAGCAAAAAGCTGGTGAATAGAAACATGCATAATACATACAGTTGTAAAGCAGGGGATAAAATAGAGTACATACATAACATATCATGGCAGGCATATATAATACAGTATATGAAAAAGGGAAGGTTTCATTTGATTCTTTATTTTATTTAAAGGAACAGTTTATATAACACATAATTCTATTTAATGTTCATTATTGATCTCTTACTCTCTTCAGTTTTTATCTTATACTGACAGAAATAATTCATATAATCTCTTGCCTTTGCTCAACATATTCATTCTCATTGTATCTCTTATCATTTCACTATCTTGCCTTTAGAAAATAGATTTTCTTTCCATTCTTCTGAAAATACAAATAGAAGTATGTCTTTCTTCATAACATTTCCTTTCATTTCATTCCCCTTGCT
>JAUTBS010295140.1:0-18223 GCA_032361285.1 Aequorea victoria
TTTGTTTCACTCATTCTTCAATGCCTGAATTTATTAAAAATGCTAAAAATATATAAGTAAACTAGAGAATTGAACTACTTAATGTATTTTAAAGGGCTAAAAAGGTGTCCATTCAGACACCCATCAGCATCCTAACTCAGTCAAAAATAGAAATTCAATAAATTTAGGAAAGTGTGAAAATACTATCCTAAATAAGCTAAAATGAAAAAATTTCCTAGAAAGATGTACAAACATTTGTTTATGAACAAAAATAAGTCAGTTGATCCCCTCGAGAATATGTACGACTCAACCTAAAGTTGGTCGGAACGAGCTAATCCAGCCAAATTTGGGGCACATTCGGATCGTCATGTAAGTCATCGAGCGCAGGGCCCAATGTGTAACCTAATTCGGGCAAACCGAAGGAAAGCCCTGCCCTTCTTGGGAAACATCAATACGTAACCCAGGATCGAGTTAATTAAAAATACCTAAAACCTCCTAGGAAAATGTGTAAACATTTATCTAGGGACAAAAATAAGTTAGTTGATTCTCTTGGAAATACGTACGACTCAACCTAACGTTGGTCGGGACCAGCTAATTCAACCAAATTGGGGCACATTTAGAACATCATGTAAGTTGTCGAGCGCAGGGCCCAATGTGTAACCTAATTCGGGAAGACCGAAGGGAAGCCCCACCTTTCTCGGGAAACGTAAATACATAACCCAAGACAGAGTTAATTAAAAATACCCAAAACCCCCTAGGAAAATGTATAAATATTTATCTAGGGACAAAAACAAGTCAGTTGATTCCCTCGAAAATACGTACGACTCAACCTAAAGTTGGTCGGGATCAGCTAATCTAGCCAAATTGGGGCACATTCGGATCGTCATGTAAGTCATCGAGCACATGGCCCAATGTATAACCTCATTCGGGCAGACCGAAGGAAAACTCCACCCTTCTCAGAAAACGTCAATACGTAACCTAGGATGGAGTTAATTAAAAATACTCAAAAACCCCCTAAAAAGATGTGCAAACATTTATATAGGGACAAAAACAAGTCAGTTAATTCCCTCAGGAATATGTACAACTCAACCTAAAATTGGTCAGGACCAGCTAAACCAGCCAAATTGGGGGACATTCGGATCGTCATATAAGTCATCGAGCGCAGGACCCAATGTGTAACCTAATTTAGGCAAACCAAAGGAAATCCCCGCCCTTCTCGGGAAACATCAATACATAACCCAAGACGGAGTTAATTAAAAATACCTAAAACCCCCTAGAAAAATGTGTAAACATTTGTCTATGGACAAAAACAAGTTAGTTGATTTTCTCGAAAATACGTACGACTCAACCTAAAGTTGATCGGGACCAGCTAATCCAACTAAATTTGGGACACATTCGGATCGTCGTGTAAATCGTCGAGCGCAGGGCCCAATGTGTAACCTAATTCGGGCAGACCGAAGGGAAACCCTGCCCTTCTTGGGAAACATCAATACATAACCCAGGATGGAGTTAATTAAAAATATCCAAAAACCCCCTAGGAAGATGTGCAAACATTTGTCTAGAAAAAAAATAAGTCAGTTGATTCCCATGGGAATACGTATGAATCAACCTAAAGTTGGTCGGGACCAGCTAATCCAGCCAAATTGAGGGCACATTCGGATCGTCATCTAAGTAGTCGAGCGCAAGGCCCAATGTGTAACCTAATTCGGGCAGACCGAAGGGAAGCCCCACTTTTCTCGGGAAATGACAATACGTAACCCAAGATGGAGTTAATTAAAATATCCTAAAATACCGGGGGGGGGGGGAATTCTTCTAGAAAAATGTTAAAATGTTCATCTAGGGACAAAGAACAATAATTCTCTCTCGGAAGGCGTTCAAATGTAACCTTAGTTGGTCGCAACAAAGGAAAGCCTACCCAACTCAGGAAGTGTTGATACGCAACCCGAGTTTTAAATAAAAAACTAAAATAAAAGTTTGCTCAAAAAACATGAAAAACATTAATCTAGGGACAAAAACAAAAAATTTCCATCACGGGATACGTTAACATGCAACCCAATGGCAGAAAACCAAAAACATACACATATACAAAAACATGAAATGAAACAAATACGGGGTTCATCCTAGGCATACAATGTTTCTAAGTTTAAATCTGTTTTAATTTTAGAGGTTCAAGTTGTTTGGTGTTACATTTCCGAGAAGCCCTTTTATCCAAACGTGGGGGCCTACCCTATGCATAGATCTAAGTCCAAGATCTTTTTAAGTTTTTTGGATTTCTTTTGGTTTAATTAAAGCATAATTGAAATAGGAAAAGAGACAAGGCATATCTGGCAGTTCGACACCGAGAGATAGAAACTCGATGATCGAAGGAGCAGATCCTGCTCCGTGCTGGGGTCGGCGTAGTAGAAGCGAGTAGGAGGTAAGAACTCCCACAAATGATCCGGGGGTCGTACCTCGTCGTGTTAAAATCCCCCAGCATATCCCTGGCCAGAACCCCGTAAAAGGGATCTGGGACCTGAGAGATGTCCACCTTTGGCTCCTTAACGATGTGATGCTCCGAAGGTTCGCCCTCCTCCGTAGCCCGAGCGAAGTTAGCAGCATCAAGCAAACCATCCATAGCAGTAGACCGCTTAGAGGGCTGCTGCAAAAAGCTAGAGAGGGAGCCGTTGAGTCCTCTAAGTGCAGGAAGACCCCTGAAGAAGGAGTCGGTGCTTTGGATCCCGACAGACTGTGCCGGGACCGCAGTTGCTAGAGCTATAAGGGTCGGGTCCACCTTGTACCCGCACCATTGGTAGTCTGATCGTCGTTCGCCATGTGAATGAGTAAGGGAGTACAAAGTAGAGAGAATGAGAGAGTAGAGAAAGCAGAGAGAGAGAGATTTGCGTACGACCAACTGAACCATCGTGTGAATTTAAAGAAAAATTCAGACTGTTGGCCTCTCTGGCGCGCGCCACTTCCCTCCTCCCCACATGGCACTGCGCCACCTCAGTCCTCATATGTTAGGAAGTCCAATCATCACCTGGAACAGTGCCACCTCACTCCTCATATGCCAACAAGTCCAATCGACACATGGCGCTGCGCCACTTCCCACCTAGTGCGCCACGTGCCACGTGGCACCTGCCACATGTCCACCTTCCCGTTCGTCAGAATTTGTCAATTTCAAATTCCAAAAATTGGTGTTCATCTCTGGTAATTTTTGAAATTGTTCAACTCATTCTCGATCGTTCCACCTTTCTTACATACTGAGCTTCATTCTCACACCCCGGGAATCTAAAGAAGGTTCGTCTCACGACCATAAACTGAGTGATTTGGGTCTGTCTCACAACCTAAAACTAAGAGCTTTTAGGTCCGTCCCATGATCCAAGGTCGAATGAATCGGTCTGTCTTATGAACTTAAACTGAGTACCTTAGGTCCCACATGACTTTAAACTAAATAAACGGTCTTATATGACCTTAAACTTTGCTCGCAGTTCGGCACGACTATAAACTGATTGCTCGTAGTCTGGCACAACTATAAACTAATTGCTCGTAGTCCAGTAAGATTATAAACTGTTGCTCGCAGTCCGGCACGACTATAAACTGATGCACGCAATCCGGCACGGCTATAAACTGATGCACACGGTCCACTTATGACCTTAAAAGAATAGCGTTTCTTTTTTCTTTTTGCTTTTTGCTTTTTGTTTTTCTTTTTTCATTTTTGTTTGTTCTTTTTGTTTTGCCTGATGAACGGTTTAATCCAAAGGGACTATCTATGGTTCTTTGACATTCACTCACTCACACGAGGTGGTGAGAGTTTTGTCAAAGAGGAACAACTGTAGACATCTTAATTTTGACTAAACTAAACATCGATCAGTTCCCACCAAGCATTCCGATGATGAAATGTACATCAACCGCGTCGAAAGAGCTTCTATGTGAGTTCGAGAGCCCGAGGAGTTCTCCAATGCATCCCAAAACACCCTGAAATAACTCAAAACACCCAAAATACTAAAAACACTCCTTGGTGCAACCAACCCAGCGCTGCGCCACATCCATTCAAACCGAACCATGCCACCTCAAAACTCAAGTGCTAGCATCATGCCATAACCTTTTCATGCCACTAGCCCAAACCATATCAGAGCCCCCAAGCCATTTTTACCCATAGCGCGTGCCTCCTCAAGTGGCGCACACTGTTTTTCACACGGCGCACGCCATCTTAAGAGGAGACTTCGGCACGAAGTCATCTCCTTGCCCGAAATTCTATATATAAGACCCTCCCCAAGCCAAATAAGAGAGTTCTTGGAGCGTTAAATCTCTGTATAACTAACACCAATTCGTATACAACCGGAACCCCTGTCAATTTAATAACATAAGCTTAAGCTAATCCCAAAACTTTACTAAGACAATTCAACTTCAGAATCCTTAACATTGGAAGGACTCCAAAGGCTCGAAGACCGCATGGAAGGACTCCTAGAGATGTGTTGTACGTGAGGAAGAAGCCATGGAAATTGCTTAAAACTTCACTTAGCTCACGGGATATATGGTAAGCTTCTTTATTTCTCATCTCTTTTCATTTATCTCTCCATTTTTATTTATCTATTTTCCTTTCTTTCCCTCAAATTTCTTTCTATTCAGTAAAAGGGGAGAAAGAGGGCGTTGGCCTCGTTCTCCTCGGTTCTATTTTTGTTTTTTGTTAAAGCATGTTTTTCTGCTTTGTAGAAAAGTATGTTCTTTTTTTTTCTTTTACCCCGTTTAGTTTTAGGAATGCATGAAATATAGGATTTAGATTATTTGTCAAATATCCTATGTGAATTGCTATGTTTTCCATTTTCTTCATCGGATGAAAACACCTACACCCGAGCACACTATTTTCCTTGAAAATAGTATCCCCCTTTGGACCTCCTAGTGATGAGCTCACTCTGCTATAGTGACGTGCGCCACTTTCAGAGAGTCCAAATGTGGCACACGCCATGTTCCAGTAGTGCGTGCCAGGTTAGAGGTGCTGTGCGCCACCTCTGCTAAAAACTAGTGGCTTTCCAGTAACATTTTTTGCCTTTTCTGCTTTAAAATAGTATGTTTTGTATGCATCAACTGCACTGATATACTGTCATCTCCCCTTTTGACATGCCCTTAAGTGTAAGTATGCATAGAAAGTTTTAGTTTTAGGTTAGGTCTTGTTTTATTATTTGCTTTTTAGTGTTCTCTCTTCAACCCCCTTTTTGTATGTGTTGCTTTTGATAAATTTAAGACAAGAACAAAATGGAACGGTTAAGTAGAGGTCAGTCTTCGAATTGGGTGAGAGGAGTGCCTAACACCTTCTCCTTTCGTGCCCTAGCTCCCGAACCATTCTTTTTGATAAGGATGGACTTGTTCTCTTGAAAGTTTTTGGTTTCTTAGTTTGTCCGAAAACCAAGTGATGACTCCAAAATTGTGCGTCCTTCGACACGGACGCATTTGGGAGAAAACTCCTCTTTCCTTTCTCCTCGTGGTTTGTTCCACACACACTTTTCGTTTCAAAGTGAGGGGCGGAGGAGAAAAAGGAAAAAAAAGAGGTGGGTTCCCCACAATACTCTCTATATACACTTTTCTCTTTTTATATACATTTTAAAGGGATATGGCTTCATGCCTTATTTGGATATTTATTCAGCACAATTTTTTTTGTATGGATGCACTTTGTTTATATAAATGGTTCCCTTATTTATGTACATGATTCTCCCTTTTTTTATGTACATGGTTATTTATTGATATGCATGGATGGTTTATATGCAGGGATTTCTATATATAGTGATGGTTCTTTATATACATGAATTTCTATATACAAGATGTTAATGTACAGGATTCTTTTCTATATACAGTAATTACTGCTCTTTTTTCAGGATTTTGTTGCATCTTTAGATTTCCAAATGAATGTACATGTATGGATGATGACAGATAGTAAGGCATAGACCAAAACGGCTATGTCACTACCCATAGACTTAAGTACCAGTGGTGACAACTAAGATTTGGAGCAGGAAAGGGAAAGAGAAACAAAACTACTTTTTTTTCAACTAAGGTTGTGCACGCCATAATGGGAAGGGATGGCATGGCGCACTCCATGATGAAGTGGCGTGCGCTACTTGGTGTTTACATGAGGTGGCACACGCCAGGTTCAAGTCCCTTAGATCTTCTATATAAAGGGGTTCCCAGCCTCCTTTTAGTGGCCAACTCTTATTCTGTAAAATGACTTCTTTCACTCAAAATTCTCTCTCATACTGGACTGATGAGTTTACTAAGATTGAGCAAACCAGATTTTTAAATTTTTGTTTCAACCCACTTTTCTATTTGAGGGCCGTGAGAATGGACTAAAATTTGCTGAAGGCATCTACTCAGTTGTGGGATTCAGTGGCCCACATTTTCAAACTCAAAGATGAATAGCTTTGTTCTTACATTGAAGAGTTTGAAGCCATCTTGCATCTCTTCCCTCGAAAGGATGTTTTGATTATTACATCTCTTGCGAGTCCAAAAAATCTCTTAAGGGATTTATGCAGTTTGAGTGGTAGTGAGGCTTTCCTCATTCTGCATGAATGAGTGCTTGACATACCCCATATGGTGAACCGCTTCTGCCCTTTTGGCTCTCCTTTAGACTTTCCTCTATAGTCTTGCCATCGTTATGCCTTATGTATCTGTCTTCTAGCACATTTCTTTCTTTCCCCGAGAAATGACAATGTCATTACTACCTAGGTACAAGTAGCTTCTCTAATAAAGGAGGAAAAGAACTTTGTGCCTTTTATCTTGGCCGACACCCTTATTGGTTTGGACGTCATTCATTCTGGTGTCTCTTTTGCATTTGCGGGCAGTCCCTTACTCCTTTAGGTATCTCTCGAAAACTCTCTATTTTTCATATTTTTCTCAATTTTTCCGTTCAGCTCTCATTTTTATCTGTATTTCTTTTAATTTTTGCCGCTTAACTCTCCTTTTTTCTTATATTTCTCTTGATTTTTCCACTCAGATCTAATTTTTTTTGTACTTCTCTCAGATCTGGTTGATGGAGAAGGTGAACGTTCTAGAGCATCCTCTAGCTAAAGTCTATTCTCCAAGAGCCTTTCTGCAGAGAAGGGTTTTCTACCCTTGTACTACCATAGCTGAGTGACAAATTTTCTTTGATGCCCTGACTGGTGAATACATTTGATGGCGTTATCCCTGGTGGACTATTCCTGTAGCAACGATTTTGACCATAGAGCATCCAAGCATTCTGCTCGTGGGTCTGAAGCTGACTACTTTTTATCTTTTCTCTCGCATTCTACGTCAACTTGGCCATCTTCAGACGTGCCCTTCGGCAGCGGTTCATATGACTACCACTTCTCACTATGCCCCTCTCCTAGAGCGTTATCGGCAGTTTTGGTCATCCCAAGAGATGATTGACTCAGGGGATCTCTAAGTAGTGTCTCTCTGATAGGTACTCCACACGACTGGGAAAGGAGATATAAAGTGGGAAGAAGAAGACAACGATGAGAGGAAGGATGAATTAATCTGGTTGTTCCTGCTGTACTTCCATTATTATGTTATTTTCTCTCTCTTTTTTTTTTTAGAAAAAGACTTAGGATTTGCACTTTTTTCTTTTCATGTATAAAATTTTATTCGTTAAAGCTAAGTAATGAAAAATTCTCCCTTTTCTGTTCTTTGATCTTTTCACTTTGTTTATTTGATCTTCGTTTTTTCCATATAAAAAAATTATTCAAAAGATTTTAAAGAGGTTTTTACATTATATCATAATTAATGAAGCACTTAGGTGTGTTGTATTTTTCCCCCCACCCTTTTGGAGAGATTTATTTATATACAGGTTTCGGCCAAACTTCAAATTGAAGTTTCCTACGTATCCCAAAGAAAATGAATCAGGCCACAACATAGTTCCGGTCTGATTCCAACTCGAGTTTTAACACTCTTTTTTTATACTTTTATTTTTCCGAAGCTTCCCTTTCGGGTTTTCAACCTTGCAGGCTGCTCATACATTTGCCTAGGTTATTTGTTTCATCAGTTTTTGACCCAACGAGCCTCCCTTATCTTCATATCTTTTTTTCAAGGGTAGTACTTTTTGAGCTGGTCCAAATCGGTTAGAGTATTGAAAGTATTTCCATCAAAGTCCATAATAATAACGACTCCTCCCGTCATAATGGCTTTGATTATATATGGCTTGGCCTAATTTAGTTTGAGTTTCCCTCTTGGATCAAAGATAGGGGCTCGAGTTATTTTGAGCACTAGGTCCCTTTCCTTGAGATTTTGGGATTTGACCCGTTTGTTAAATGCTCGGGCTACTCTTTTCTGATAGCCTTGAACATGAAAGAGCGCTCTGAGTCTTCTTTTGTCGAACAAAAGTAAGTCCTTAGAATGATCCCTCTGTTATTCTGTTTCTGGTACACAACATTCTGCTATTACTCAGAGAGAAAGAATCTCTAGTTCTATGGGTAGAACAACTTCTATCCCGTATACTAAAGAGTATGGGGTGACTCTTGTTAAGGCTCGGATTGATGTTCTGTATCCTCAAAGGGAAAAATGGCAACTTATCCAGCCAATCCTTATTGGCTTCTATCGTCATTTGTAGGATTCTCTTAATGTTCTTATTGGTTGCCTCGACTGCTCCGTTAGTCTGCGATCTGTACGGGGATAACTTATGTGCGGTGATTATGTACTTTTCTGGCAAATCGAGTACTTTCACTTAGAAGTGAGATCCATTATCTGATACCAGTTTATGAGGAATACCACATCGGCAGATGATGTTATGCTTGATAAACTTGGCCACGTGAGAAGCTTTAAGGAATGAAAAGGAGTAGCCTCGACCCATTTGGTGAAATAGTCGATGGCTACAAAGATGAATTCATGCCCGTTCAAAGCTTTCAGCGTGACTTTACCAATGATGTCAATTCCTTAGACTGAAAATGGCTAAGGGGATGTCATACCGTATAGTTTTGATGGTGAAAAATGTACCAGATTTGCATGGATTTAACATTTGCGGTATCTTTTGACGAACTTAACGCAGTCCATTTCCATTGTCATCCAGAAATAGCCTTGTAACAAAATCTTTTTGGCCAACATCATCCTATTCATGTGAGTTTCGCAGACTCCTTCGTGTACTTCTTTCACAATTTTTTGACCTTCTTCGTCTGTTACAAAAAGTTTGTTCACCCCCAGATAAGCCCATTTATACAACTTTTTTCCACCGATGACGAATTGAGCTGCTAATCTTCTTATGACTCTCTTATCTTTTTCACTGGCATTTTTTGGATATTCATCATCCTCAATGAAGTTCCAGATGTCATGAAACCAAGCCAAACCATCCCCTACTTCTCATTCTAAGGCTGTAACTTTGTATACTCTCATGCTCCTCAGTTCAATCACCAAAGGCCTTATTCTTAGCTTCGGGGGTATGTCGATCATAGAGCCCAGAGTGACAAGGGCATCAACAAATTTTTTCTAAAGTCGGGGTACATGGACGAAAGTGACCTCCTCAAAACTGGAAATAAGTCGATCGAGCTCCTGGTAATATGGTATTAGTTTTTCCTCATTGACCTTTTATTTCTTACTAGCTTGGGAAACGACCAAGACGAAGTCACCGATTACTTCTAATTTCCTAGCTCCCAATTCCAAGGTAGCTTTCATCCCGGCGATACAGGCTTCATATTTGGCTTGATTGTTTGTGATCTCAAAGTTCAGTTTATAGGCTAACGAAACATGTGAATCATTTGGAGTGACTAACAGTATTCTGATTCTATAACCGTATTGGTTTGAGGCACCATCAAAATACAACATCCATAACTCATTCTCAACCTTCATCACGTCTTCATCAGTAAACTAAAGATTTGAGTCTTCTTATCCCTCAACTGGATGATCAGCCAAGAATTCTGCTACGACTCATCGTTTTAGCGATTTTCTGGTCTTATAGTGAAATTCAAATTCGGCCAATAAAAGTAACCATCAAGAAAATCTTCCAGTTAATGCAGGCTTTTTGAATAGGTACTTGAGCAGATCCATTCTAGAAATTAACATTATAGGGTATGCCATCATATAGTGTTGTAACTTTTTCGATGACCACACTAAAGCCCAACAAATTTTCTTCAGTAGCGTGTATCGGGCTTCACAATCTGTCATCTTCTGACTCAGGTAATATATAGCCATTTCTTCAGTGTTATCCCCTTCTTGCGCTAGCATGCAGCCCATTGTGGACTCATTCACTGATAGGTACAGGATTAAGGGTTTGTCAGGTTCCGGAGGGGAAAGCATCGGAGGCTTTTATAAGTACTCTTGGATAGATTCAAAGACATTTTGGCAATACTAATCCCATTGGAATTTAGTATTCTTTCTGCGCAAATAGAAAAAAGGTTCACAGGTTGTAGTTAGCTTTGAGATGAAGTGACTAATGAACTGATTTTTTCTAAGAAATCCTTTAACTTCTTTCTCCATCTTTGGGTGAGACATTTTCAAAATTGCCTTGATTTTAGAAGGGTCCACCTCTATCCCTCTTTGGGTGATGATGAATCCTAATATTTTGCCTGTTGTAACTCCAAAAGCATATTTTTATGGGTTCAGCCTCATTCGGTAATGTGAGGAGCCCGCCCTTTTTTTTCCTTTTTCTCATTTGTTCCTCACTCAAATGAGGAGTGTGTACAGAACAAACCATGAGGAGAAAGGAAAGAAGAGTTTTCTCCCAAATGCGTCTGTGTTAAAGGATGCACAATTTTGGAGTCATCACTTGGTTTTTGGACAAACCAAGAAACTAAAAAACTTTCAAGGGAACTAGTCCGTCCTTACTAGAGAGAATGGTTTGGGAGCTAGGGTATAAAAGGAGAATGTGTTAGGCACCCCTCTCGCCCGATCCAAAGACCGATCTCTACTTAACCGTTCTGTTTGGTTCTTGTCTTAAATTTATCAAAAGTAACACATGCAGAAAGGGGGTTGAAGAGAGAACATTACAAAAGCAAGCAATGAAACAAAACCTAACCTAAAGCTAAAGCTTTTTACACATACTTACACTTGGGATTTTCTTGACGGTAAAGAAACTTGGTAGTCGATAAATCCTAAGCGAGAGAAATAAAGATGCAGGTGGTAAAAATGTAACTTTATACGAAAAAGGTGAATGTTGAGACTCTAGATCTCTAGGTCCAAGAGGAGGTTGCGGTAAAAACCCAACTTTGAAAAATGTTGAGAATTATATTTTCCTAAACGCCTCAGGATTTACTCAAAAAATCCTGGACAGAGAAAAGAAAAGGGTGCAGGAGAAGCCCGACTTATTCGTCGAGATTCTGGATCTCTACGATAAGAAGAAAAAGGGTGTAGGGAAAGCTTGGGTTATCCGTCAAGATTTGCATCTCTACGGAAAGAAGAAAAAAGGGTGCTGGCAAACCCCAGCTTTTTCGTCGAGATTTGTATCTCTACGGTAAGAAGAAAAATGGTGTGAGAGAAACCCGACTTATCCGTCAAGATTTGCATCTCTACGAAAAGAAGAAAAAGAGTGTGGGAGAAGGCTAGCTTATCCATCGAGATTCAGGATCTCAAGCGGCAAAGGGTGAGACCACAACTTTGCTTATCTGTCAAGATTCTGGATCTCAAGCGACAAATGGAGGAGCATCATCGAGAAGTATCGAGCCTCAACTCGATAATAAAGAAACTCAGGATTTTCTCAGAAACTCAGGATTTTCTCAAAAAATCCCGGGCGAGGGAAGCAATGTGGAATATTGTAGGACCTAGCTAAGAACTAAGAAACAGGTTACGTCTTGATTTAATGATCACAAGACTTGGGATGACCAATGGATGGTCCCAAAAAAAGAAAGAGGCACGGGTTAATGAGGCCCGGCCCTAAACGAGAAGAATAGAACTCAGGCTCAAAGCCCAATGACTACAAGGTTTGGGACAATCTTGGAAGGTCCCGAGAAAGAAAAAGAGGCACAGATTGATGAAACCTGACTAAAAGAAAGAAAATGAGAAGTCGTCAAAACCCAATGATTGCAAGTTTCGAGATAATCTTAAAGGATCACGGGAATGAGAAAGAGGCATGGGTTGATGAAACCCAGCTCAAAGAAAGAAAAGAAATGTCAGGCAACAGCCTAACGACAATGAACCTCGGGATGACCTCAAAGGTTCCTAGGAAAGAGAAAGAGGCACGGGTTGATGAAACCTGGGTCAAATAAAGAAAAAAAGTTTGGGAAATAGCCCAACGACAACGAACCTCAGGACGACCTTAGAGGGTCTCGGGAAAGAGAAAGAGGCACGGTTGATGAAACTCGGCTTAAAGAAAAAAAAGAAAGGTTATGCAAAAGCCCAATGATAATGAACCTCAGAACTATCTCAGAGGGTCTCGAGAAAGAGAAAGTGGCACAGGTTGATGAAACCTAGCTCAAAGAAAGAAAAGAAAGGTCGGGCAACAGCCCAACGACAACGAATCTTGGGACAGCCTTAGAGGGTCCCAAGAAAGAGAAAGAGGCACGGGTTGATGAAACCCAGCTCAAACAAAGAAAGGAGAAGAGCTACTCTAATCAATCAAAAGTATACATAAAAGAAAAATACATAACCTAAAAGGGTGTTTATCCTAAAGAAAAATTTCTAAACGAACTAAATGCAATAAAAAGAGAAGGGGTAGTTCAGTAACCGGGTACCTTTTAAATAGAGTCAAAAATATACCTCCCCGACCAAGTAGTACTTGGCCATGTCAAATAAGACGCAATAATCTTTTTTGCCGTATTCAAAGGGACATACGGCCAGAAGACTTGCATACTTCCCCCATATAGCCCCGAAACAGTAAACTGATGAGGCGAAGGGTAGGCAAGTATTTTGGTTTATTTTATTTTTTCCTTTCTTCTTTTATTTTAAAAAGTAACCAATGAAAATGGAAGAAAGAAGATGAAAAATAATGTAATGCAATGTTAATACTAATGATAAATTTAAGATAAGAACATTTAAAATATTTCTTGAGTTTAGCTCGCTTTCTTAAAAGTCCCTAGTGGAGTCGCCACTGTGAGGAACTGTCTCAAAAAACTTGCCGCCCTCATCATTTTTAATCTTAAAATTGCTATCAGTTTTTTAACGTTTTATAAAAGAAAAAGCATAGTTTTATGTTTTGAAAATAGAGCCCCAAATGCGTTCGTGTTAAGGGACGCACAATTAGAGTCACCACTTAGTTTTTGATGAAAAACCAAGAAAATAAAACTTTCAAGGTACTAGTCCGTCATAACCAAAGATAATGATTTGGGAGTTATGGTATGAGAAGGGAAGGTGTTAGGCACCCCTCTCGCCCGATCAGAAGATCGACCTCTACTTAATAATTTCTTTTGTTCTTGTCTTAAATTTATCAAAAGTAACACATACAAAATGGGGGTTGAAGAGAGATCGTGCAAAATCAAGTAAGAAAATAAAATCTAACTTAAAACTAAGACTTTCTAAGCATACTTACACTTATTTGCATGTCAAATGAGAAAATGGAAACATATCAGTGCAGTTATACATAGAAGAGACATGCTGTTAAACATAAAAAGATGTAGAAAACTACTGGAAAGCCACTAGTTTTAATAGGGCTGGAGCACGCCGCCTCTCAACCTGTCGTGTACCACGTAGACATGGCGCACGCCACTTTTGAACACTCTACAAGAGGTGCGCATCACTATAGCAGAGTGAGCTCGACACTAGAAGGACCAAAAGTGGCTACTGTTTTAAGAAAATAATGTGATGGTGTGAAAAAGTATTTTATATAAGAAAGAAAAGAATGAAAACATGACGATCCATATAGGATTTTCAGCACATAGTTTAAATCTTGTATTTCATGCATTTTCTATGTACTTAAGAAACTAAAAATAAAACCTAGTATGATTTTCTAAGAAGAAGGAAAGGATACTTAAACAAAAAAAGAAAATAGAGCCGAGAAGAAAGAGGCCAATGACCCTTTACCGAAATGAAAGAAACTAAGATGAAAATAAAGGCTTACCGTATATCCTGGACGAAAAAAAAAAATTCAAGCTATCTGGTAGCTCCCTTAAAAGTGGCGCATCTTATCCTGAGAAGCTTTCTGTGTAGCCTTTGAGTCCTCGAAACCGGTCCGGTGTATAGGCTTCTCTTGTTAGTTAGTTCAATTCTTGTCCAATTTGATGTCGAATCCCAAATCAAGCAGAATTTTGATAGTTTATTTGTTTCGAGTTTTCAATTTGGCAGAATTTTGGCACTTGTTAAATGAAGATCCTTAAAATAGAGGGGAGAGAGCCTTTATTTATAGATTTTGGGGCAAGAAAACTGTTAAATAGAGGCATGCGCCATGTTGAGGTGTCGTGCGCTTGGTAGGAGGTGACGTGCGCCATGTTGAGGTGGCTTAGGGCACCTTACCTTGGCGTGGCCAGGGGCACAAAAAAAGAGTGGCATGCACTAGGTTGGAGAAAAGTGGCTTAGGGCAACTTAAAGGTCGCTTCAAGTTTTTTTAGGGAGGTGGCGTGTGCCACTTGAAGGTTGCGCGCGCCTGGTTGGGAGGCTGCACCGATGAGTGTTTTTGGTATTTTGGATATTTTGGGGTATTTTGGGTGTTTTGAGGTGTTTTGGACTATTCCTTGGACTCTCGAATTTGCACAAAGTTTCCTTCGACGCAGCTTATGCATGCACTCATCATTGAAAGTAAACCAGATAAACATATATGCGGGTTAGTCAAAATTGGGGTGTCTACACTCTCTAACGTTGGGTTTTAATTGCGAATATCACTAGGAATAAAACTCTTAAGTGATAATTCTCATAATTAAATAGTAAGTATGACCAATCCCCCCAACGGGAATGTTCATTACGAGCAGAGTTTAATTTTCAGAATGAACTAATGGTATACACTTAAGATATAATTAATAATATCCTCTCCACCGGAGTCACTGTTATTATTTATATGATCGAAGGTGCTGGTTATTTAACTTTGTTGAGCATGAGTTTTCTGAACTGTTCAGATAACAAAATTAAAAGACACGGTCTGTCTAATTTAAAGTGAATGAGATAAGCTCCCAACGTGAAATCGAATTCTATGGATATTACATTAACTGGTAGAATTTATTTTTAAATGACGGACGAGGGAAGTCAATTTCAAATTAATTCAAACGAGTTTTTTCCACAAAAATCTAATTGAATGTAATATTCTTTTTTTAGATATAATGGACAGTACTTTCAATCCTCTCACCTCGATATTAAAGGAAAACTTAACTGGATCAAATTTTATCGACTCGAAAAAATTCTTGACATTGTCCTGACAATAGAAGATTTTAAATTTCTTTTAACAAAATCGTGTTCAACAGATAGCGATGGCAATTTCCCCCACCCCTGCATATCCCCGCTCTAATTTTTTCTAATTTTTCCAGCCCCCGATAACATGTGGGGCGAGGACGGTATTTTCTTTTCCCACCCTGATTTTCTTCGCCCCGCCCCCGATTACATAAAATAAATATGTTTTTATATATAAATACATAGATAAAGTTTATTTTTAATAAAATAATAAGACTAAAAACAAAAAATTATATTTATTTCTCATTTTTATCTTTATTTCTTATGTTTTATATTTTTACTTTAGTAATTTATCAATTATTATTTTTTACTTACTATATTATCTTTAACTCTCATTAATATTACTCTTTTAAATATTACAAAATATCTTCGATAAATTTTCACCTCCGCTTATTTTTCGATTTTTTCTCCCCGTTCCCTCTCCAAAAAAATAGGAGACTGGGATGGTACACTACATCCCCGCCCCCGTCCTGCCCTATTGTCATCCCTACCAATAGAGCCGGTAGAGGGCACACCCGAAACAAAAGTCTAGCCTACCAATCCGTGGTGAATATTTTTGAACAATCCTCGACTTCTTATCTGAAAGGGAAGAAGAAGAAGAAAGGAAAAATTTAGAAGCAACATACGGTTGTTAAAATTAAAGGGAAAACTCAATGAGAAGAAAAGTAGTCGAAAGGCAATTTCTATTCTTGCCATAAGTCAGGACATTAGAAGAAATATTGTCCAGCCTTCTTAGCAAAATACGGTAATGAACAAAGTAATAGTTTTTTATTCACAGTTGAAGTATTTTATGTGATAGAATTTACGGGAATTTGGTGTGTAAATTTAGGAGCCACTAATCAAGTCTGCAATTCGTTGCAGGAGTTCTAGGTAACCAGGTAACTTAGAGATGAAAAAATAGTTTTGTTCATGAGTGACTCGAATAAGGCAACAGTAGTAGCAGTAGAAATATTTATTCTTGATTTTGGTAGTGATAGGCAAATAATATTGAAATATTTTTTTATGTGCCTACAATTCGAAAGAATTTAATTTTTATTTTAAAATTGGTTATGAATGAATATTCGGTCATTTTTAATAGAAATGTTCCTATTAAAACTGTCAATTCTTATATCTCTTTTGATACATTGGTGAACAATCTGTATATTATCAAACTTATTCCACCTGCACTGTTTAATACTGAATTAAATAATTCTAATGGAAATCATTTAAAAAGAAGGAATTGAATTCTTTTGAACATGATTAGGTCCATAATGAGTTATTCGGATCTGCCAGATTCATTTTGGAGTTTTGCATTAGAGACGACAATATAATTGTTGAACCTAATTCCATCTACATCAATTCTTTCAACTCCCACAGAATCGTAGAATGGGCGTAAGCCAAGTCTGGGACATGTTCGGATTTGACGTTGTCCAGCACACGTGCTGAAAAAAGAATTGGGAAAGTTAAAATCTAGGACAGATACGTATCTCTTTGTGAGCTACCCTAACGGCACCAAGGGATGTTTATTTTATGATTTTAAGGACCAGAAGGTCATTGTTAGCACCAATGTCTGGTTCTTGGAAGAGGATTATATTATGAACTTCAAGCTAAAATGTAAGTTAATCTTACAAGAACTAAGAGAAAGTAACTGAACAGATGCACCAAATGCACAATAGGAAATATCAACTGATATCAATAACTCAATGCCTTCTAGTAGTGGGATATTTATTGATGATCGAAAATGTATCACTAGTACACAAACTCAAGGAGAGTCTCGTCATAGTGGGAGGGTCAGGCAATAACCTGACAAGTTGGTGTACTTGGGTGAACACTTCGGTGAGATCCTAGAAAAACATGAACCAAAACCCAAAAATTAAAGTTATACAAGATAAGGACTCTGATCTTTGGATGAAAGCTATGAATTCAGAGATGGAATCTATAAATTTCAATCATGCCTGGATCTTGTTAATTTTCCAGATGGGGTAAAACTTATCGGATACAAATAGATCTACAAGAGGGAAATATAGATAGAAAGAAAGGTGAAAACCTTCAAATCTAGGTTTGTTGTAAAAAGGTTTACTCAGAAAGAAGGGATCGATTATGAGAAAAAAATTCTCCGGTAGGTATGCTTAAGTCTATCAGGATTTTTTTTATCCATTACTGCAAATTTTGATTACAAAATTTGGCAAATGGACGTCAAAACTGCATTTCTTAATGAAAATCTAGATTAGTGCATCTATATGATGCAGCCAGATAGTTTCATAGCAAGTAACCAAGAGAGTAAGGTATGCAAGGTACAAAGATTTATTTATGGACTTAAGCAAGCATCCAGATCTTGAATATATGGTTTGATGAGGCAATCAAATCTTTTGATTTTTATCAATGTCTGGATGAAACTCGTGTGTACAGAAAAGTTAACGAAAGCGTGGTGATATTTTTTGTACTGTATGTGGATGATATATTTCTCATCGATAACGATGTGGAAACGTTGTCTAACGTAAAGATGTGCTTGTCAAGACAGTTCGATATGAAAAACTTAGGAGAAGCCAATCACATCCTTGGGATCAACATTCGCGAGATCGGGGTAAAAAGATGTTAGGTTTATCCCAAACACTTTATATCGACAATGTTCTCGCCAAATTTAGCATGCAGGATTCCAAGAAAAAAATTCTTACTTTCAGGCATGAAATCAGTTTATCTAAGGATCGGTGTCCTAAAATACCTGATCAAATAGAAATGGTGAATGGCATTCCTTATGGTTCGACAGTCGAAAGTCTCATGTATGTCATGCTATGTGTTAGCCTAAAGGTCTTTTAATCAAGCTTTCTCTTGGTTTTGACTTAACAACATATTGATTTGATCTTCTAAGAGATTGTTAGCCAAAATTGTAAAAATACATTTTTTGCCGGTATTTTAACCTATGCGTAATTCAACCCTAATCGAATTAACAAGTATTCAAACCCTAAAAATTGAATCACATAAACCCTAATAGTGTTAATCAAGGGTTCACCACTTAGAATAATTAAATAAC
>JAUTBS010295141.1:0-10925 GCA_032361285.1 Aequorea victoria
TAAGGGGAGGGTCAAGGGTCAAATACCTAGGTCTCATACTTCATTTATAGGTTGTATTTCATGGATATAACCTCAATAGAAGTTTATGGTTAGATTCTTACCTCAATGTACTCAAGAACTCTCCAATGGTGGACTTCACCTTCTTCCTCTTCTTCTCTCTCCTTGATTCCTTCAATGGAGGGTGTAGAGGCACCTCCCTACTTGTAGCTCTAAAGTGTTTGAAGCTTTGCTAGTTTTCTCCACTCACTTGCTCTCAAGGCTTCCCTCTCAAGAGGAAGAAGAAACCCTAATGGAGCTTGGGGAATAAAAAGGAATAACTTTCAGATTTCTAGAGAGAGAAAGAAGCTAACCCAAAAAAATAGAATCTCAGGGACAACAAAGGGGACAAACAAGAACAAGTCTGGGGGAAAGCCCCAAGAAAATCCTAACAAAAGGATTTGTCCTTTCCACAATTAGGCATTTCCCCAATAAAGGCATCACACACCCCACTCCCCATTTATGGAATCTTTCCAATTGGTCCCTCTCATTATTAAATTTCATGGATTGGCCCACGGATAATTACAAAACACTATCTCCCAATTCATGAATAATTAACTTTCCCTTTAAATTCATTTATTAAAATACGAGATGTTACATTTACCCTTTTGATTATATGGTTCAAATGCCATCCCATAAAGTTATACGCCTTTATTCTAGGTTTAGTGCTTAATGACTGTGTTGTGAAAAGTGAGGCATCACAATAACAGTGCGTTTAAGAGAATTTAGAAGCATATAAATTTCTTTGCTAAAATAGTTTGGGAATACGGGGATTTTGCATAAAGATACATAGCATGTCAAACCACTCACCTGATATCCAAATACAACAATGATATGAACTAGCAAGGTAGAAATCCATGTTACCCTAATTATGCAATGTGATAGAATATAATTAATAAATAAGCTAAATAACTTAATTCTAGTTACGAAACAAACCCTTAATTTCCCCTATTTGTAAACCTTACTCTTTTGTTCTGATGTTAAATTAATTTAATTTATCATTTAAATTAATGCCCAAATAGAGCTTAAGCCTTTAGGATTTATTTCAAAACATTTTTCAATATCTTTTGGTTGGTTGGTCGACCCAAATAGTCACCGAGTCGACCAAAATGTGTTAAAGGCTGCATGTGAGTCAACATAGAAGGCTGTGTGTCGACTCAATGGCAAGAAGGTCTCGACACATTACACCCAGGTCACTGTGAGTCGACTCACAGGACTCGTGAGTCGACCCAAAACCAAACAGAGGCAAGGGTCGACACAACCAAGCCTGTGTGTCGACCCAAGGTAGGTCATGGCTTAGGCAGGCACGAGTGGGTCGACTCAAACTACCCGTGAGTCGACCCAAGGCTGGAGGGTCGATACATCAATCGACCAAAAGCTTGCGTGAGATGACTCAAGGGCATCGTGAGTCGACTCAAGCTCACAGTAGAGACCATGAGTCGACACCACAAGGCTGTGAGTCAACCCAAGGGTGTCGTGCACGGTCTATGGTGGCTGTGGGTCAACTCATGAGGTCTGTGAGTCGACCCAAGGCATAGAAGGGCATCAGTGAGTCGACTCAAAAGTCCATGAGGCAACTCAAGGTAGAGGGTTGATGCACAGTCGACCTAAGGCTGGTAATGAGTCGACCCAAGGCATGGGTGAGTCGACCCAGAGGCAAGGGGCATAGTGAGTCGACCCAAACGGCTGGTGAGTCGACCCAAAGGCTGGAACTAAAACTCTAAGGTACATGAGTCGACTCGACCACATGGTGAGTCAACCCAAATCCTCGGAGCAGCCATTAATGGCGCTGAAACTCTTGGATTTTTGGGTCTTTCTTCCATTCTTTCTTTATTATCATTATTTATGATTTATTTTATCATATTTCTGAAGGTTATTTATATAAAATCATATATTTTTAATGTATATCATATACTTAGATTTTCTGTTATGCATATATTATACACAGGTGATATATATATACCGTAATATATATATATATATGTATATGTATTATGATCTCTTGCATCTATCTGTGATCGTGAGTTAATCAAACATTTACAGTGTTTATAATCATCAAAGATTAAGCCTTTAACCGATCATCTAATACAACCATGGTGATATACATATATACCTAACTGTGAAATAAAAACTGAAACAGAGGCATGAGCTACTGACCCAAAATCACCTAAGGTGATGAGGATGATGATGATTGTGGACGGCGTCGGTGTCACATGATGGTGGTGGTGATGCAAGGTGGTGATGGCAGCAGTGTTCAGTGGCTTGGCAGTGACAGTGGTAGCGCTGATAGTTTGCAGAGGGAGGTAGAAAGAGAGAGAGGTTGCTGAGAGGAAACGCAGAGAGAGAAAGGGTCTAAGAGAATGAAAGCCTGAGGGAGAGGATTCGGGGGAATTAGTTTAAGAAAGGCTGGTCAGCAGAATCTTTGGGGATATAGTTCCCTAAATTTGTACAAGAAAATACATCTTTACATACATTGTCTCAAGGTTTGGGACTGCCGAAAGCAACTTTCAACCAATACGAAGGCCATAGAAATTGTTGTCCAACCGAGTTAATATCACCATTTGCAATCCAAACCAATAATTATACAACGTTGTGATGACAATACTAATATTTTTTCATGATCTACTATTTTTTCTTTTTTTTTACAAGCTAAAAACAATTTTGTGTTCGGCATATATATTATGCAAGACTAAAAAATATAAAAAATAAATAAATTTTCTACCATACCACAGTCATACCCGTACCCTATTTTTTAGGTTTTATCATACCGGTGTACCCATACCCCGTACTCGCACCTGTGCTTCATAGCCTGCAACCTATCATGTCAGTTTCTTTAAGAAGATTCAAAATGTACTTCCTTTGACAGATGAAGATGCCCTTATCTGATCTAGCAACTTTAATCCCATAAAAGTAGCGTAAGGGAGCAAGATCTTTGATTTCAAACTCTTTTACCAGATAAGTTTTGAGTCGTAACATCTCTTCAACATCATTACCTGTCAAAACTATATCATCTATATCTACATACACTATGAGGATAGAAAAAATTTAGGATTAAAATCTCTTAATCATTATTTTCACTATAACCACACACACATATATATATACAAAGGGAGACCTAACTAAGGAAAAAAATCAAAGACTAACGAAGAAAAGAAATTAACAAAATAATATATATACAAAAAGATGTGGTCAACATGACTGTAAATAGTAAAGAATAAATAATAGGTTAATTGACAATCTCTAACATTCCATCTCAAGATGGTACAAAGATATTAACGAGACCAAACTTGACAAGAGAAGATCTTAAGAGAGAGAGCCAAACTAGCTTAGTAAATATATCTGCTGTCTGATCTGATGAGGGAACAAAATTTGGGGTGATAACCCATGATCAAATTTTTTCCCTAATGAAATGAACACCAATTTCAACATGTTTAGTCATTTTATGAAGGACTGAATCTGAGGCGAGCATAATGACTAATTTGTTATCACAGAACAAGGTATAGGAATCTAAACCAGAACACCCAATTTTGTCATCAATGAGCGTAACCAAAAAAGCTCACAAGTACCCTGAGCCATGACACAATACTTTGCCTCAGCAGAAGATCGAGATACTACACCTTATTTCTTACTTTTCCATAATAGAAGATGACTACCATAGTAAGTACAAAAACTAGAGGTAGAGCGCCTGTTTGAGGTGGACCTGGCATAATCTGCATATGTAAAGCAAGAAATGCTTAACTGTTCACCTGCTGCATAAAATAGTTCGAGACCAAGGCTAGACTTGAGATATCGAACGACTACATGATGAACAACATGTAAATGAGAGGTACGGGGCGCATGCATAAACTGACTCATAACACTCACAACAAAAGATATGTCTGGACGAGTGTTGGTCAGATAAATAAGTCGGCCTACTAGACGCTAATAAATAGAAGGATCAAACAAAAACTCTCCTATCTCAACTGATAACTTGGCATTTGGATCCATAAAAGTGAAAGCAGACCTACATCCAGACATGCTTGTATCCTGAAGAAGATTCAATGTACATTTTAGTTGAGACAAAGATAATCCACGGCGAGAGCGACCAACCTCAACACCTAGAAAGTACCGGAGGGGACCCAAGTCCTTAATATCAAAGGAGCTTCTAAGTTTTTACTTCACATTGGCAATTCCTGGAGCATCATCACCAGTAAGAATGATGTCATCAACATACATTGACAAGAGAATGCAACGACCATCAGGACGGCGATGAATAAAGAATGTATGATCAGAATGGAATTGAATAAATCCCAAGAAAATAACCACCTCGCTAAAATGGCTGAACCATGCCCTCGGAGACTGTTTAGGGCCAAAGAGGGATTTTTTGAGACAGTAAACTTTCTCAGAATACTCCCACTGGACCCTAAAATTAGGAGGTAGATCTATATAAATAGTTTTCTATAGATCCCATTTAAGAAGGCATTCTTAACATTAAGCTGATGAAGAGGCCAAGAGCGAGAGACAGCAAGAGAAATGAGAAGATAAACTGTAGTCAACTTAAGCCACGGGAGAAAATGTAGTACTGAAGTCTTTTCCTGGAATCTATGTGAACCCCTTTTCAACCAGACAAGCCTTGTCCTATGAGCCGTACCATCAGAGAGAAATTTGACACTAAAGACTCACTTGCAACCAACTGTCTTCTTCCCAGGAGACAAAGGAACAAGGTCCCAAGTTTGATCCTGCTAAAGGGCAGCCATTTCGGTTTGCATTGCAGTAACCCAATGGGGATTTTGAAGTACCCTAGATATAAACCGAGGGATAGGAACTGAGTTAAGGCGGCCAAGGAATGAGTAATGTGAGTTTGAAATACCCTGATAAGATACAAATTTGGCAAGAGAATAATTAGTAGAACCAGAAAAACTATATCTATTAGGAGGAAAACGAGCATGAGTGGGATAACAGGGAGAAGGAGGATCAAGGACTAGGGGGTAGAAACATTACCTGATTCCGGAGCAGGAGGGCGAGCGTGGAGAGAAAATGTTTGTGACGGCTCAAGGAAAACCTGAGAATGGGAAATAGTAGCAGTAGGAAGTGGCACTGGAGGTGGATGAGGCGTCAAAGGTGACTCAAAGAGAGGAACAGGGCACAAAAGCAGATTAGTAGAGTCCTCTGGGACCTCCACCATAGCTGGAATAGGAGATGGAATGGTACCTACAAAGAAAGGGACATACTCCAAAAAAATGACATCGAGATAGTGATATAAATGCCTGGAAATTGGATTATAGCAACGATATCATTTAGATAGGACAAAGTAACCTAAGAAAATAATCGAATAGATTTATTATCCAATTTTGTACAGGTGGGGCTGCGATTATGAACAAAATAAGTACATCCAAAAACCCGAGCTAAGATGGTAAAAAGAGTGGTGTCAGGCTAAAGAAGATGCAGAGGTGTTTTACATTGAAAAACCCAATTTGGAGTCTAATTAAGAAGATAAGTTGTTGTAAGAACATCCATATGCCAGAAGTACTTAGGGATATTCATGCCCCAAAGAAGACATCGTAGTACATTCATGATGGAGAGATTCTTATGTTTCGCTATATCATTCTGTTCAGGTGTATAGGGACAAGTAAGTTGATGAATGATGTCCTGCTTATTAAACTCATATCTAAATTCATCACTAACATACTCATGACCATTATGAGGCTGAAGATGACAAACTACAGTCTGATACTGGGTTTTCATTATTTGTAAAAAGGTAGAGAAAGTTGAAAAAACTTCAAATTTTCTCTTGAGTAATATCAAAAGCATGTGGAGAACGATGCATCCGATGTATATAACTAGTACGCATGTGTTTAGAGAGTTCACAAACTTCATAATAAAATTTGGAGTCATGGCAGGCTTTATTCAATAAGGGAAAAAGTAAACACAAATACTGAAAGTTCACATGTCCTAAATGGGCATTCCACAAGATAAAATATTTAGAAGAAAAAGTAAAGGACTCAGAAATAGGTAAAACATATGCTTGGAAGCTAGAATAAGCAGAGTGCTTCCATTGAGGATCCCAAAATAATATTGTCCATCCCGCTTATATCCCCTGCAAAAAATCTTCCTCGAAATTCGGTGTTGCAGAAAATAACACTGATGTAAGAAAACAACAACACAATCAAGATTGGCAAGATGACTCACGAAAAGAAGATTATACGCAAAGTTAGGGACATGAAGAACCGAAGATTGAGAGATGTCAGAAGATAGAGAAATATCACCCTTGCTCTCAATGTGGGTAGAAAACCTGTCAGCAAGACAGACAGACTGATGAGTAAGTAAGATAGAAGAAGAAAAAGGGGACAACTCACTGGTAATATGATCATTTGCGTCAGAATTAAGAACTCAAGTAAGTTTTCTAGACCTAACATGGAAGGTAGTAGATCTACCTGTGGCAAGAGTCGCTGTAGGGCCAGAGGGGGCCTCTATACAAGGGGACTGCTGAATAAGAGAGCCGAGCTGAGACAGCATCTATAGTATGTGAGCCTCAAGATGCCCATAATCAGAAGTAGCTACGATAGGAGATGTCTCAACTATAGCTGCAATCCTGAAGGAGCCATTGCCTTTGTTCATTGCAAATTTCTCCCTGAGCTCAGGATGAAGCTTGAAACATCGATCCTTGATGTGACAAACTTTCCCCTACTATATCAACAGATCTTTCATCTACTGCAGTCATTATTAGAATTTGAGGCCTCGGTTGGATTGTTAGGCGATCTAACCATTCTTTGAAACATCAAAATCTTTGAGGCCTCAGTTGGATCGTTAGGCGATCCAACCATTTTTTGGCCAATCAGATTCTCAAGCGATCTGGTTGTTGAATTGTCAAAATCCTTGAGACCTCGGTTGGATCCTCAGGCGATCCAACCATTCTTTGACCGACCAGGTCCTCAGGCAACCTAGCTGCTAAACTTTGTCGAAATTTTTGAGGCCTCGATTAGATCCTCAGGTGATCCAACCATTCTTTGGCCGATCAAGTCCTTAAGCGACCTGGCTGTTGAACTGTCAAAATATTTGAAGCCTCGGTTGGATCCTTAGGTGATCCAATCGTTCTTTGGCTAACCAGGTCCTCAGGCGACCTGGCTACTGAACTTTGTCAAAATCTTTGAGGCCTCGGTTGGATCCTTAAGAAATCCAACTGTTCTTTGGCCGACCAGGTCCTCAGGCGACCTGGCTGTTGAACTGTCAAAATTTTTGAGGCCTCGGTTGGATCCTTAGGTGATCCAACTGTTCTTTGGCCGACCAGGTTCTCAGACTACCTAGCTGTTGAACTTTGTCAAAATATTTGAGGCCTCAGTTGGATCCTCGGGCGATCCAACTGTTCTTTGGCTGACCAGGTCCTCAGGCGACCTGGCTATTGAATGTTTTCAAAATCTTTGAGGCCTCGATTGGATCCTCATGCGATCCAACCATTATTTGGATGACCAGATCCTCAAGCAATCTAGTTGTTATGTTTTTTTATAGATGTGGAGTATGTGTAGAAAGCATAAAACGGATAATGTATGAAAATGATACTCTTATTGCAGTTGTTTACATGCTCCCTTATCTAAGATTCTCGACATTTCATTCATGTGGAAGTGTCTTTCTAGTCGCATCTTTTAGTCGGTATACCTTAGGTCTTACTTGGTCTTCAACTTGATAAGGTCCTTCCTAGCTTGGTCCCAGCTTTTCCTCTTGGGAATCTTTAGTGGCGAGAGAAACTTTTTAGAGGACTAAGTCCCCTATTCTAAATTCTCTCTTTGTAATGTTGTTATCATAGTATTTTTTTCATTATCTGTTGGTAGACTGTCGTTCTGAGAGCTGAGACTTCTCGAATCTTGTCTATCTGATCTAAGATTTCTCGAAGAGCTTGGCCATTCCTGTTTTTATCAAAACTGGTGGTTCGATGGCTTGGTAGGCCGATCTCAACTGGGATGACTGCCTCGCTCCCATAGGCGAACATGAATGGGGTCTCCCCTGTTAGTGTTTGTACTATCGTTGAATATGCCTAAAGGACATTCAAGAGCTCTTCAGCCCATAGGTCTTTCGCTGACTCTAGCTTAGTCTTGATTATTTTCAAGATCGTTCTGTAGGTTACCTAGACTTGCGCATTGGTTTGGGGATGTGCAGGGGAGGAGTATCGATTCTGAATGCCCAGTCGTCCACAGAACTCTGAACCCTTTGTTGTTGATTTGCTTACCATTGTTAGTGATAATGCTTCTTGGGATGCCAAATCAATATATGATTGACTTTGACATGAAGTCTATTGCCTTTTGTTCGGTAATATTTTCTAGTGGCTCTGTTTCCACCCATTTGGTGAAGTAGTTGATCGCTGCTATCAGAACCTCACCATGCAAAACAAGAGAAGCCTTACCACTACTCAAACTGCATAAATCCTGCAACAGTTTCTTCGGACTTACCGATGATGAAGGAATCAAAACTTCTGTTTGAGTAAAAAGATGCAGAATAGCTTCAAACTCTTCGATGGTTGGGCAGAGCTCCTCGTCTCCGAGCCTAAAAGTATGAGCCACTGGATCCCACAGTTGAGTGGATGCCTTCAAAAAATTCCAATCAATCCTCATAGACCTCAGATGGTAAAGTGTGTTCAAATCAAAATTTACGAAATTGGTTTGCTCGATCTGGGTAAATTCGTCGGTCCAGCAAGACAGAGAACCTTGGGTGGAGAAAGCCATGTTACAGAATCAAGGATGGTTGTTTGGAAGGAGGCTGGATTCCCTTTTATAGAAATCTAAGGGGGACAAAACCTGGTCTCAAACCTGTCATACGTGGCATGCGCCACCTCCACCAAGCGCACGCCACATTAAGCTAGCGCACGCCATGTCATTGCATGGCGCCAACTCTGTCAAAGTATTGAAATGAGGCAGTTTTGTTCTCCTCTGCTTCATGTCTATGCCTGTCACCACTGACACTTTATATCTATGGGTGTTGATGCAAACGATTCGCTCTATGCCTTACTATCTCCTAACATCCGTGAATATGTGTTTGTATAAATTTTATAAATACAACGTAAATCCTGAAAAAGAACACAAAAATCTTATAATTAGTCTTGTTAAAAAAAAATCTTTTTAAAAAGAAAACTAGAAGAAAAGAAACCCTGTAAATAAAATCCTTATTTCTTGTAAATAAATCTCTTGTGAATGAATTCTTGGGTTCTCTAACCCCGTAAATATTTAATCCTTGTAAATAAATCATCGTGTACATGTTTCCTATATATAAATCCTGCGAATGAGATCCTATGCATGACCTGTATATCTGTAAATACGATCCTATGTACATACATCATCGTATACATACATCATCCATATGTATAGTCATCCATACAAATAGAGAGGCAATCCATCCATGTATAAATGAATAAAGATATCCATACAAACAGAAAAAAGAAAAGGTAAATAATAAATAAATAATCCAATTAGGCATGAAGGTTTATCCCATCCAAGTAAATAAAATGTATGCGCAAAAATGGAAAAAAACAAAATGTATCTCATGAGTGCATCAAATATAAAAGAGGAGAAAAGGGATCCTAGTCCCGACGATGACGGGTGCGACGTGATGGCTCCGGGATGGAGAAGGAAGAAGTAGTGGCATCGCCTGCATTCGTGTCATCGTCGCTATCTGTCTGACGCTCCCGACGAACTTTGGCTCGCAGGGCAGATCCCTGGGTGGCTGCATATGGACTGGAAGCTGTCGGATGAGCAACGGGGGAAGACGAGGACGTCCCATGCACCGAGGTACGGATGGCGGAGGAAGGCTGTGAAATAAGAAAAAAAAAGAATAAGTACAAAAAAAATATGCATGTATAGATGTGCAATAAATAAAGGAGACCTACGAGCTACTGAATAAATAAAAAAAGAAAAAGAAAAGAGAGAGAATACTCACCGACCGAGCAAGATAATGAGGACGCCGGGGGATGGGATGTATTTGAGCATCCAGCAGCATCGTGGTCTGCTGTCTCACCAGGACCATCAGGCCTGTGAAAGCACCGAGTAAACTCTCCAAGTAAGCCGGAGGAACCTGGAGGACCTGAGACAGAACAAGAACTAATAAAAAGATATGTTAGACGGACTGACATATTTGGTTAACAACAAAAAGGGGACCAATAAAAAGAAATACATGCTCATCTCCACCCATGAGAAATGCCGACTCAGGTGGCACGGGAGAGGGGATAGGAATGGTGAATAAAGCCCCGTGAGGATAAGCCTGTACCTCCCATTGCACTAGAGGCGGGAAGGCCTCAATGCTAGTAGTAGCACCTCGGCCAGCTCGAGTGGTCCCACCACGACCACCGCGAGCATGAGGAGGACGAACACCCGCCATAGGAGGAACCTGAGACGTCGAGGGCTGTCCAACTTGCGAATCCGCATGCTGGGCGACCATCGGACGCATCAGACGGTCATGAGCAAAGACAACGTAGTCCCTCTTGGCTAGGAAATCCCCAGCCACGAGGCCATACAATGCCCCTGCCACGTCCTCCGGTGACATGGTCGGCGTCGACCTCATGCTGGGTGGAGGAGGTTGGGGAACCCGAAAGTGGCCCAGTCCCAGCGATTGGCGGACCACTCGCTCGCCCAAGTACCACTCCAGGCGGAGGTGACCCTCTAGCAGAATCCTCCTCTAATGGGCCCAGCGGCTCCTCATCAAGTCCTCCCCGGCCCTGTCCTCCATGCCCTCCCATAAACGCCAGTTAACTTGTAAAATAATTCAAAACAACTCGGTACGGGTTGCATACGAAAAATGTCATGGAAATAAAATCTAAAAGTGAAATAGAACATACCTGTGTCGGGGATAGGCAATCCAGTGTGAGGCGGTAGGTGCTCCGGTTCTTCCGATCCTCCTTCTTCCCCCGCGTGCTCCGGAACCACCGAGCT
>JAUTBS010295252.1:0-10924 GCA_032361285.1 Aequorea victoria
AAGATCTACATTACAAAGAGGCTAGGGTTTCATCGAAACCCTAGAAAAAGAACCTAGCCGCTCATCGTCGAGATGAATGAAGAGGAAGAACCGCACGCGTACGCCATGGATCCGTCTTCTACGATTTTCCCCGAGCCCTAGTAGCCTCTCCACCTCTCAAAAGACAGTTTTCGAACCCTAGAGACTGATTTCTCTTTTCCTTTTATACCCGTCTCCCAATTTCGCGATTAAATAAAAACTCAAAATTCTGTCTGCCGACTTTTCGTCCGGACGGAAATGTGGTGCGTCCGGACGGACTGCACCCGAGAAGGCTCTTTTGCTTAATATCAGAAAGTCCGGACTTTGAAAGTGGAGAGTCCGGACTTTGCTCTATTTTGGTGAATTTTGGTCTTCTTTTCCACTTTGGTCCATTGTACCTGTTGCTGCATAAAAACACACTAAAATAAACATTAAATTACTGAATCAAGGGCGTAATATTGCACGTTGGAGGGCTTAAAAGTACACTTTTAAGCTCAGATCAATGTTGTCAATGATACTTTATATTCCTCTATGCAGCCCAATCGCTCAAAAATCTTCTCAGTGCGTAGTTTTCACGTTTTAGCATCACCAGGATTGGTTGACCCTTTAAAGGTCGGAGGGTGTGCCTTCAAATATTTCTCAAACACTGAGCCTTTATCCAAGCTCATAGGTCTATTTGTGGTAACTACCCTCGTTTGAGACTGTTTCCCAGCAATCACACTCACTAAATCTTGGAGAACTTGAAAAGCTCCATCAGGTATTGGAGCAACTGGGGCTTCTGGAACATCTGGTGCTACCGGAGTAGCTGGGGTTGCTGGAGCCACTGAGATTTTTGTAACTTTTGGGGCTACTGGAGTAGTGCTAGAGGTATGCTCTCCTTGTGCATCCTCCATAATTGCATACCTAGAACTCACATTACGTCTTGGGCGAGCCATATCACTGATCAATGTAGCACAAGGACAGATATAAGATGATGCGTAATCAATCTACTAACAAGAACTCATAACATAGAACTCTAGGGATCCAGACCTCTGCTAATGACATGATGCAATATTTTAAACTTTTTGCTCTGATATCAATCTTATCACACCCTAATTCGGAAAATGTAACTGGCCATGGATCATGGGCCTTGGCCCAACGAACCAAGAAAGCCTAAACATACGATTAGCTAACAATATGCTAAAAGATACCAAATACAAGAGATTTAATCAATTAAAATCCATAATAACCAAAATGGGACAAACAACCCATAATATCTCAATAATTTGTTGTCTTAATAATTCATAATCATATAACAATGTAATAGCAATGCAGAAGCAAAATGCATGTCCTAAGAAGTCTTATTCTTGGATCCCACAAAACTACTGAGTCCATCGACAAACTTTTTCACTAATTGCCTAAAATACTTAATTTACAATGTCAGTCAAAGCTGGTGAATAGAAGCATGCATAATAATATACTGTTCTAAAATAGGGAATTCAAATAGTTTGTACTTGAAACATAATCATAGTGTAAGATACACAGTATAATCAAAAGGGTGTTAACACAACCCATCATTTTTTCTTTGTCAAAATATTTATATTTTTCCCTCGTGAACTTGATATCAAGATGAGTCACCAACATATATCTCAAACTGGACATCAGAAGTGTCCACAACAATCTCATCGCATAAAAATGCCAATAATATAACCAGGATATAATAATGTCAAAAGTAATAATTCGTGCATAAACATGCCAACATCATAATAATGATATAGCGATATGATCATCAATATGTATGTAAGAAACCATCAACAACAATCACAGGAACAGACTGGGTGCAAGATGCCAAAAATCATAATACTCGGGGCAGCCTCGGCCCATTAAATCCAATCATCGAACATAGACTCACCACAGGGTGGCGCCTGGGCCTTTTTCCTTAGACGATCTAATTTCAGGTCACCGGAAATCCCCAGACTATCCTTTAAACCGTTGAGCAACTAGGGTTACCCAAGTCTCCGGGCCGGGTCTATTCCCTAATTGGCCAGAGTCACCCCGTAGGGCTTATCCCCTGGACTTTCTACATGGTCCCAAAGAGAAGTCACATGATCGCTCCATAATTGATAAGAAAACCTTTGTATATCATAAAATATTTGTACCATTATTGTCATAAGAGAATAACAGTATCATTAAAAGCATTGAAACATATTTATTTTTCAGTCAAGTAACTTGGGAATACGAGGAGTTATTTAAAAGATACATAGCATGACAATCCACTCACTTGATATTCAAGGAAAGCTCAAATGCAACATCAAAGTATTCTACGGTTCACACGTCACCCTAATTTATTCAATGCAATATATCATAATGACCATTAATGCTAATTAAACCAATTTAACAACTAAATGAACCCTTCCCCATTTTATAAGTTTTAACGTTTGCTTCTAGTATTAATTTAATCATTAATTTATTTATTTTATCATTAAACTGAGGCCCAAACAGAGCCTACACTTTAGGATTAACACAAGAATGTTTTCTAAGAATCTTCGGTATTGTAAGTCAACTCAGAAGGTCAGTGAGTCGACACAATAGAGAGAGTTTTCGGAAAAAAGGTCTCACAGGTGGTCATGAGTCGACCAAAGGAAGGATATGAGTCGACCCAACTGAGGATGCTCTTGGCATCTCATTAACAGGTGGCTGTGAGTCGACTTAAAGGGGTTGTGAGTCAACCCAAGCTCCTCAGGTCACCATGGGTCGATGTAGCAAAGGCATGTGTTAACCCTAAGACAAGAAACTATGACATAAAGTAGTGTGAGTCAACCCAAAGGGATGGTGATTCGACCCAAGGGTAAGGACCCACGACATAATGCATGACAGGTGACTATGAGTCGACTCAAAGGTAGGATGAGTCGACCTAAAGCAGAGTGAGCTGAGGCAGCTCCTCTTTAGTCAAACAAAATAGGTCATGAGTCGACCCAAGGTTGGCGTGAGTCAACCCAAGGTAAGACAGGTGGTCATGGGGTGACTCAAATAGTCCATGAGTCGACCCTAGGTAGAAGGCTGGTAAGGAAGCGAGGGTTTAGCTTCATGAGTCGACTCATCCTCCACGTGAGTCGACCCACTAGTTACGAAACTAAGCTCTAAGGGGCATGGGTCGACTCAACCTCATGGTTAGTCGACCCAAAGCTTTGGCACAGAGATTTCTATGACTGAATCTCTGTAAACCAGGGTCTTTTTCCTGTCTTTTCTTCATGGTTTATTATTCATATTTATTTTCTCATAAAACCGAGTGGTATATATATACCTACATGGCCGTCTGTATGATATATATTATATATGGATCTCTATTATATATATACACCAGTTATATACATACAGTAATATATATATATCAATATATATACATCTATCTCAATCTCTTTTACTTATCTTGGGTGTGATTTATTCATGTATCTTCATAAGTTTGAGTCATTAAAGGTGGGGTCTTTATAAGAGGTTTCGACTATATAGTAATGGTTATATATATATATATGTAATCCTGTGTGTATAACGTAAAGAGGGGGTGAGAGAAATGAACCAGGAAAGAGAATAATGACAGGTGATAATGATGGCACCGGTGAGGGTGGCGACACCAATGATGGTGATGGCGTTGGTGGGTTTGCTCGGCAGTGGTGCTGTGGCAGCGGTGGCGTTGTGGTAGCTGCGTTAGGAGAGGGAGAGCAGCCGAGAGAGAAGAGATCACAGAGGGATGAAACTGAGATAGATGGGTTTCTAGGGGAGAGTTCCTTTTTATAAAGGGAATGATAGCCCAAAAATCAGGGATCATGATCCTTGATTCCCTCATTTGTACTCATCTTTCTATTATGTCACCACACAACTGTCATCACATGCACAACCAGATTTTCTTTTATTTTATTTTTTTACTTTGTCTCATTCTTTCCTTATTCAATTAATAATAACATAATTACTTTATTTATTATTTAAAATTTTAGAATATTAATTTATTTAATTAAAAATTTAATTTGTTAGTTATTTTTATTGGTTAATTTATATATACGTTACCGAGTTTTACAACCTTTGCCCCCAAACTCGATCTTTGGTGATGAAAGGATTAAGCCTAATCCAAAGAGAGTCATGCATATGTTCTTGGACCTTAAAACCAAGTGGCGACTCTAGTTTATATGAGACCTTCATTTTGAGGTTACTACGACTGCAATTGAATTGATGAGTGCTGTATAATCGAGAATCGATAATTTGTTTATGAATGTCATGGTTTGACATTCAAGGATACATTTTTTTCTTGCCATCCAGAAGTATTTCATCCTAGTAGGAACCAAACTTCTTTTCTCCGTAAAGAGGGGAAAGAGGGTACCTATAGCCCCAAGGTATGAGCATCTCTAAGATCGACCACTAATGCCTCATACTCTCCTTTATTATTTGAGGCATGGAAACCAAGCTTGATGACTCTTTCAATAAGGTCCCCTTCAGGATTGAAGAGAACTATGCCAGCACCTGAACCCTTTGCGAATGCTGACCCATCGACATAAAAATGCTAGAGCTCGACTGTGTCTTCGTTTTGTTTTGTTAGCAACTTGGGAAACACTTGTATCTCCTACCCCCGAGCTCTGTAGGTTCGGCTAACTGCTCTGATGAACCTACCAAACTTGTTTCATTGGCTTCGGGGATGAGTTCTGCTATAAAATCTGCCAATACCTGCTATTTGATTATTGTTTGGGGATGGTACTATATGTCATATTCACCCAATTCTACTGCCCAATGAGCAACCCTGGATGAGATGTCTGCCTTTTGTAACATGGCTTTGAGCGGGTGTTTGGTGTAAGCAATAATGGCATGCCCTTGGAAATAATGCACTAGCTTGTGTGATGCAGAAACTAAGAAAAAAGCTAGTTTTTCTAAAGGTAAATACCTAGTTTCTACATCTAGCAAGACTTTAATGGCATAGTAAATTAGTCTTTGAATGCTCTCCTTTAGCCGAAGGACTACACTAACTGCCCAGTCTGACATAACCAGGTACATGTACAGCTGTTCTACAGCCTCTAACACATGAAGAAGGCTGGTGCTACCATGTAGGCTTTTAGTTCACCTAAAGCCTGTTCGCATTCACCTGTCTATTGAAACTTCTCGACTTTCTTTAGGAGTTGGAAGAAATGGTGACACTTTTCTGAAGCTTGACTGATGAAGTGAAGCACCGCTGCCATCCCAGCGAGTCTTTGTACTTCCTTGATGGTTTTCGGGCTTTGTAGCTTCTATATTGCCGAGATCTATTCTGGATCGATCTCAATTCCTCTATAAATAACAAGGAATTTGAGGATTTTCCCAAACTGAATCCAAAGGCACACTTTGAAACATTCAACCTAAGTTTAAATATTTTAAGAATGTCAAAGGTGGCTTATAGGTCGTCTAGATGCATGTTTGTCTACTTGCTTTTTACATCCATGTCATCAATGTAGACCTCCATGGTTTTGCAGAGCAACTTGGTGAACATATTCGTTACCAATCGTTGATATGTTGCAACGGCATTCTTCATCCCAAAAGGCATCACTTTTAGCAATATATCCCTTTTGAAGTTATAAAGGAAATTTTGTCCATATCAAGGGGATACATAGCTATTTGGTGGTAGCCCCTGTAGGCATCTAGGAAACTCATCCTTTGGTGCCCAGCTATTGCATCATAAGTTGATCAATCTTTTGGGAGAGGGAAAGTGTCCTTGGGGCATGCATTGTTGAGGTCGGTGCAGTCGACTCAGACTCACCACTTTTCTTTTTTATTCTTAACGATCACTGTATTGGCGAGCCAATTCAGATAATAAACTTCACAAATTGTGTGATCTTCTAGAAGCCGGTCAACCTCTTCTTCCACCGCTTTGGCATGCTACATAGCTGACTTGCTCATTTTCTATACTATTGGCTTCTGTACCGGGTCTATGTTGAGCTGATGGGAGATTATCTCAGGATCAATCCTAGCCATCTCATATGGGGTCTAGGTAAAGACCTATTTGTTAGAGGAGAGGAATACGACCAACTCAGATTCTTCTTATTCGGCAAAAGGGTGCCAATCAAGAAGTATCTCTCTTTGTCATTGGGATTAATTTGGACCCTCTTGAGATCCTTAACCACCTTTTCCTCAGCACTTCGGCTATACTCATCAATGTTTGTTCCCTCAATAACTTTGATGGTCCTCACCTCGGGAAGGACTTAGCCCTTTAACAGTAGCTATGAATCATTGCCGAGATGCTTTCTGGTCTCCCTTTATCTCCACCACTTCCCTGTCCACTTGGGACTTCAGAGACTAATGGTAGGTTAACGGTACAACTTTCATCGTACAGAGCCATGTTTGGCCCATGATAGCATTATAAGTTGATGGTTGGTCAACCACGAGAAACTCAATATCAAGAATTAAGAGACCAGCCCAAATAGGCAAGATGACCTTCCCCAATGGCCAGATTATATTTGCACCTATGCCAATCAGCAGCGTGAGGCATTTTTGGAGTTAGGACTCCTTAAGGCCCAATTTTGTGAATAGGCTAAAATACATGATATCAATCGAGCTTCCTTGATCAATGAAGATTCTCATGACATCATAATTAGCCACCTGTAATGTCAAGACCAAGGCATTATTGTGTGGATTTTGAATCCTAGCGAGGTCATCATATGAGAATGAGATGCATTCCCTCGGGGGCCAATGCAAAGTGGCTTCTCTCCTCGGTCTCTTAGTTCTTTCTACCTCATTTGCATGGTCCACCTTTCGTACCTGATACTGAGCTTTCCATTCATTAAGGGGTTCTAATGGGCCATATATTACTTAGATAAAACTGATCGGGGCATCATCTTGTTCAGCGCTAGCTTGCTGGACTGCTTGTTTCTCTCACTGTGATATTTTTTCGACATCAACATGTTCGGCCAGATGTCCTGCTCCAACCAAGTCTTCAAGATGTCACTTGCATGTTCGGAAGTCCTCCATGTGGTGACCATGGAATTTATGGTAGAAATATTTTTTGTTTTGTTTTGGGGCCTCTTATTGTGATCACCAATCATCTTGGTCAGCCATTGGAAGTAGGGCTTATTCTTGATCTTGTTCAAGAGCTTGTGGATGGGATCTTTGAACAAGGTCTGGAGTGCTCAGTGGGCTCTTAGTTCTGTTGAGCTCGACACCTCCTTTCTTCATGACTAGGCTTTTTTCTCCTTATTCCTTTTTTTGTCTAAATACTTGGAGGACATCAAGCCTTGTTGGGCTTGGGACATATCTTCCTCTACCTTTGCGTGTTGCTAAATCTTCACCATGAGTTCAGACATTGTAGTTAGAGGTTTCTTTGTTAGGGACTGCATGTGCCCCATAGTGGGTGAAAGATCAAGCTTAAATGAGGCTACTGCCATATGCTCGCTACAACCTTCAACCTTATTATATAACCCCTAGTATTTTCGAGCTTAATCCCAAATAATTTATGTCTTGTTGTTTTAGATAGTCATAAGAGTGTCCACCCCTTTGGGATGCTTGCTGCAGGTGATGAACTGAGCTATGAAAGCTTTGGCTAGCTGCTTCCAGTTTACAATGGACCGTTTGTACACCTAACTCAAAGCAAGGTCCCCAAAATTGGATGAGAACATTCTCAACAAAAGTGCATTTTTCCCATCACAGAGGGCCATAACTTGTCGATAGTTCCAAACATGGCTCATGGGATCTATCTTTCCATCATATTTGAAATTTGGGTGAGAGAACTTATAAGGACAGTTAGAGTTCTCAATTACCTCGGCAAGTGGCGATACTGAAATTTAATCTAGAGAATTTATTGCCACGTTGTGTGACGTTCTTCCTCCATTTTTTTGGAGTCGACCATCCAACTTCTTTTCAAACCATAGCATCAGGTCTTGTACAGTTCTCCTGATTTTGGTGTGTTTGGAGTGAGCATTGTACTTTGAAAGCCTTGGGTCTCTCTTGGAGCTCCTAACTTTGTCAGGGACATATTGGGCTTCAACCTTTCTTTTCTGAGCGTTTTCTCAGTTGTAGGACTCCTTTCCCTCTTGAAATATGATGGATCTTTTTTGGGTCTTTGGATTCCTTTGATCCATAGTTCATCTATGGGATGAGAGTGCATCAAGAGCCTCCAGCTTTCACTGGAGCTCAGAAATCTCACGATCTCATCGATGTATACGCTCCTCAAGGTCGTCAATGATGCACTCTCTTCTCTGGAGGTGGCCCTCCATCCTCCTTATTGAGCTATAGGGGTTTTGGCCCATGATGCTTTTTTTTGAGAAGCGGTTCAATGTCCTCCATCCTTTAACACTTTAGAACATAATTGCCTTCTGCTTGGATTCTCCAATTACATCGTAAGTGGGTCTATGCCATGAGGAGGAGGAGAGCGAGAGGGAATTCTTGTTCTTTCCACTATATATTGAGATCTCGATATTGACTAGCTCATCTCTAAATGTATCCATAAGGGACTTTGTTTCCTACAAACGGTGCCAAACTGTGTGGGCAAAAAATAGACAGCTGAATAAATCATCCTTATCTTGGATAAAATGAGATGACCGAACTACTTGGAGATAGTTCAGTTGTACGTAACTCAATTCGGTCAAACCTATTTCTGCAAGAACAACGAATGTCAGTGCTGCCCAGCCAAGGGGTTCGACTGGAAGAACACTCCGACGATCAAGTTAGAACACTTATAGTTTTTAAAGAATATAGAATTTCTCGCCCCGCCCCGAGACCATGGGCATGGGACGCGAGAAACATAACTCATCCATCATGTTTTTCTTTTTTAACTCGATTCCATTATCATACAAGAAATCGTTCACATTTTTTTTTCTTTTTCCAAAACATAACATCTATTACAAAGGCTCTCCGTCCACATTATATACATTGATTTCAACCCAAGAAAAAAATCCAGAACTAGAGTATATCTACATAGACCCTAACCTAAAACTTATGCTCGCAGTAGAACATACCGTGCATATCTTTCGCTTGTACCTTTCACAAAGTCTGTGTGGGGGTGACCTGCAAAATTCACATGCTCACCAATCACTAGTAACATTATTATAAATTGCACAATGGAAGATAAAATAGTTCATCACTTTGAAAACAGGATATCATTTTGCAAAGATAATTTTTATCTCAAAAAGGTTTTAAGTTCTCAAACTTTAGTGATTTAGGCATTCTGTTTTACTCGTCTTCGTTTCGTCATTTCTCACAATAAAGAAAAGTATAAATGATAAGAGTTCCCAGAAATGTTCTATGTCGAGTTATAGATATGTCATCATAGTTCAACCATTGTTTCAATTGTTATCTCTTAGTAGAGAGTTGTTCAACATTTTACCGTTCATTATATTTTAAAAGAGCATTTCCATCATAACATCATTCACCTCCCAGTGGAGAAATGTCTTATCCATCATATCATCACCTCTCAGTGGAAGAATTTTTAACAACCACCTCCCAATGGAGGATTTCTAATATCATTTTCGTTTACTCACTTAATAGTGATAAATATGTCATTTTACTCATCATATCAACTTAGTAGCAGTAATATATTTAACTATTTCCACTTAGTAGTGATATCGACCACAAAGGCACTTCTCACTAAGCCTTGGATTGAATTAACCTCCCAACCAGGAGTTGTTATAGTACTGTTATCATGAATATCCTGCCTACTCAGTGGACAGGGCTAAGAACCATTCCCCGGGACACCTGAACAATGCTCAGTGGTAGAGTTAGGACATATATCCACATAAGGTCAGATATGTGATATATTTCTTTCCTTATAACGTGGCATATATCCACATAATAATATATCATACTATACCATGACGTATATCTATACAGGGTTAGATATGCGATATACCCACCACATGGTACTCGCCATGTAATTCCAAGGCTATCATAACAAGCATCTTGTGTTCCTTAATAAATTATCCGATCTTTCATTTATGTTTTCCAACACAATGTTCATAGATCATCATTTTTCTTTTTGTTACATAATTCGACTTTCTTATTCACCCAACACATGTCATAGAGTAAATTATGTAAAATTCGTAAAAATTGAATTTTTTTTTAAAAAATATATATTTATTTGATTAATAATTTAATTGGTCAAGTAATAAATCAATTGGTTAAATAAAAAATTAATCTAATTAATTAAGATAAGTTTTCTAATTAATTTAAAACTTAATTTTACTTTAATTAACTTAGCCTAACTAATTAGACAATTAAATAAAAGAACAATCTAGTTAACAAATAAAGGAATTAAATAAATGAAAGAAGGAAATAACAGAAAGAAAGAAAAGAGAAAGTTGAATTCGTTGTTTTTTTTAGCAACCTGGGAATCTATCAAACCATATCCCCTTCTTTTGGAAACTTGTGAAAAAAATTTGGGATCTCCCCTAAAAATTTGGATCGGTTCCAGCCTTTATAGAAGACACCTTCCCCATCTTGATTCCCACGACCTCTGCTCTCTCAAACTCAAACTCTCTCATTCACGAATCACAATCTCAGATCGCTCTCTCTCAGTTATTTACTCTCAAAGCTTCTTCTTCGTCAGTCGTCATTCGTTCTTCGCCTGTTCGGTCCACCAACACAGCCACCGCCTATACCAGCAACACCCGACGCCACCACCGGCGACTCACCCCGTCTTCCCCATCGTCGAAATCAATGGAAACTGATTGGTACACTTCTCTGTTTTTATTTTTTTTTTTGATTTCGTTTAAATTGATACATAGATGTTAAATGGTTCAGGCATAGACATATATTTGTGTTTATACATAGCAAGGTGTTGGAGGAGATAGCATTTGGTCTTCAAAAATTCAGTTTTTTCATTGATTGCGGATTGCGTTTCTACGCTTTCAAAAATTTTTATGGGGATGTTAATGTCCTTCGCTTGCTGAAGAGGGGCTCGCTCTTTCATCAATTTAGTCCAGAG
>JAUTBS010295363.1:0-10923 GCA_032361285.1 Aequorea victoria
TTTAGGGTTTAGAGAGTTTATATTCTAGGGTTAGAACCCCTTATCAATCAATTAAAGTAATCTTACATCTTCATTCGGTGTTCAGTGCATTAATGAATGTGTCGTGGAAAGTGAGGCGTCACACCGCGGAAGGGATCTGGGACCTGAGGGCTGTCCACCGCAGGCTCCTCGGCAATGTGTCTGCCCTTCTCTATGACCCAGGTAGCATCATCAGTATCCAGAAAACCATCCATCACGGTGGATCACTCGGAAGCGTGCTAGGAATGGATAGAAGGAGAGCCGATGAGTCCTACGGAGCCACTCAGCTGATCAAAGAAAGAATTAGAGATCGGGGTCCCACCAGGCTGGGTCACCATCACTAGAACATCAATTGGGACCGCAGTCACCAGAGCTGTAGGAGCGGGGTCCTCATGATCCGTGTTGCCGATTGTCTGATCGTCGTGGCTAGCCATGTCAGAAATATGATCAGAAGTCGAGGAGAGTATTAGAAAGTAGAAAAAGAGAGCAGAGAGAGCAAAGAGAGTCAACGGTTCACGTACGTCCAAAATGAGCCACCAGCCAAACTTAAAGAAATTAATGACCCTTGGTATACCTGGCGTTGCCCTAGGTACACGTGGCATTGTGCCACTTCCATCCCCCTATACAGCGCTGCGCCACTTCACTCCTAGGTGGCACACCAACACATGCAGCGGAGCACTGCTTCCTCCCTCGTGTGCCTAGTAAGTGCAATCATCACCATGCGCAGCGCCATCTCTCTCCTTTTAACGCCACCTCAGCCTAGAGACACGTGGCACCCGCCACGTCTCCACCTCCCATTCGTTAATTTTACTAGTTTTAAATTAAAAAAAAATCAAAATTCGGGGTCCGTCTCCGATATTTATTGAAACTCTTAAAATTATTCTCGATCACCGATCATTCTATCTTGCTTACATGCCAAGCTTCGTTCTCACACCTGAGGTTCCAAAGAAGGTCCATCTCACGACCATAAACTGAGTGATTTGAGTCCATCTCACGACCTAAAATTGAGTACCTTTGGGTTCGTCCCTCGACCTAAAGCTTAATAAACTGGTTCGTCTGATGATCTTAAATTGAGTACCTTGAGTCCCATGTGACTTTAAACTACGCACACGGTCCGTCATAACTTTACACTGTATAAACAATCCTATATGACCTTAAACTATGCTCGCAGCCCGGCACGACTATAAACTGATGCACGCGGTCCACTCACGATCTTAAAAGGATAGTTTTCCTTCATTTTTCTTTCTTTTTATTTTGTTTTATTGTTCTTTGACTGATGAACGGTTTAATCAAAAGGGAATATTATAGACACCCTAATTTTGATGGTCTATGATTCTTTGACATTCACTCACTCACGCAATCCGGTGAGAGTTTTGTCAAAGAGGGACAATTGTAGACACCCTAATTTTGACTAAACTGAACATAAGCCGGTTCTGCAAGCTTTTCCGATGATGAATGCATACATCAGCTGCGTCAAAAAGCCTCCATACGAGTCTAAGAGTCTAAGAAACACCCCAAGACACCTTAAAAACACCCAAAAAATCAAAGATATTTCTTGGTGCAGCCAAACCCAGCGCTGCACCAGCTCTAAGTGGCGCACGCCACTTCCCTCCAGAAACCATGCACCATTTTAAAAATCAATCCACTTCCCTCCAACCTAGCGCAACGCCACAACTTTTTCATGCCACTAACCAAGCCATGTCAGAGCCCTAAGCAACCTTTACCCCTGGCAATGCGCCACCTCCAACCTGGCGCACGCCATCTTGAGAGGAGACTTCGGCTCTAAGTCAACTCCTCGCCAGAAATCTATAAATAATACCCCCCACACCTTAAAAAAAGAGGATTCTCTCAGTATCAAACCTCTACAAAATTGAACCTTAACTTATACACTAGCCGAACCTTCTCAAAAATAGAAATTTAAAGCATAAGCAATTCCCAAAACTTGAAACTAAGACCACCTAATTCTGAACCCCTTGCATTGGAAGGGCTCCGAAGACTCAAAGACCGCGTGGAAGGCCTCCCGGAGACATGCCATATTTGAGAAAAGAAGCTTCGAAACTGCTTGGAACTTCACTCTTCTTCCAAAATATACGGTAAGTTCTTCTTTTCTCATCTTTTTCCAGTTGTTCATCTTTTATTTCTTTAAAAACCTCTATTCATTCAGTAAAAGGGGAGAAAGAGGTCGTCGGCCTCGTTCTCCCCTGTTTCTTTCTTTATTTTTATTTTTGTATAAGCATGTTTCCTATTATTAGAATCGTATGTTAGCTTTCCTTTTCTTTTTCTTAGTCTTTTAGCTTTAAAAATACGTAAAATGCCTTCTCTCCATTTTTATTTCCGTATAAAAACACCCGTACAAAAATAGCACACTATTTTTTAAGCAATAGCCTCTTTTGGGCCTCTGATTGTCGAGCTCACTCCTCCGTAGTGACGCGCGCCATATCTAGAGAGCCTAGAAGTGACGCATGCCATGTCCATATGGCGCGCGCTAGGTTATGAGGTGCAGTATGCCACCTCTGTTTAAAAATCAGTGGCCTCTAGTAACCTTTTCAGTAGCATTTTTTGCATATTTTCTATCTGTTGGAATTTCTGTTGAAATGCCATGTTTCTGTGTTTCTTTCTCTTATAAAAACACTTCTGCATGAAAGAGCATAATGTTTTCTTAAAATAGTAGCCCTTTTTTAGCCTCGGAGTGTCGAGCTCACTCTTTCATAGTGACGCGCGCCATTTCGAGAGGACCCAAAAGTGGCGCACGCCATGTCTATATGGCGTACGCCAGGTTATGAGGTGGCATACATCACCTCTGTTTAAAAACCAGTGACTTTTAGTAGTTTTTTCTTGCATTTTTTTGTTTTAAACATGTTATTTATGCATCAACTGCACTTATATACTTTCATCTCCCATTTGACATGCTTTTAAATGTAAATATGCATAGAAAATATTAGTTTTATGTTAGATTTTATTTTCTTGTTTGCTTTTTAATGTTCTCTCTTCAATCCCCTTTCTGTATATATTACTTTTGATAAGTTTAAGACAAGAACAAACGGAACGGTTAAGTAAAGTCCCGTCTTCAAACTGGGCAAGAGGAGTGCATAACACCTTCCTCTTTCATACCCTAGCTCCCAAAATATTTTCTCTAGTAAGGAAGGACTAGTCCTTTGAAAGTTTTTGGTTTCTTAGTTTATCCGAAAACCAAGTTGCGACTCCAATTGTGCGGCCTTTAACATGGACGTGTTTAGGGGGAAAACTTCTTTTTTCCATGTGTTGTTCTTTAAATGGACTGAGGAAAAAGAGATTGGGTTCCTCACACCTAACACAGTCTGTTTCCATTGTCATCCAGAAATAGTCTTGTCGCAAGATCTTTTTGGCCAACATCATCCCGTTCCTGTGAGGCCTACAGACTCCTTCATGCATTTATTTTAGGATTTTTTGACCTTCTTTGTCTGTCACACAAAGTTTGTTCACCCCTAGATAAGCCATTTTGTACAGCTTTCCATCACAGATGATGAACTGAGCTGCTAATATTCTGATGGCTCTCTTATTATTCTCGCTGGCATTCTTTGGGTATTTTCCCTCCTCAATGAAGTTCTGAATGTCGTGGAACCATGGAAAACCATCTCCTTCTTCCTGTTTTAAGGCTGTAATTTTGTATGCTATCATGCTCTTTTGTTCAATCACCAAAGACCTCATCTCGGCCTTCGCGGGTATGCCAATCATGGAGGCAAAAGTGGAAAGGGCATCAACAAATTTATTTTGAAGCCTGGGTATGTGGATGAAAATAACTTCCTCAAAATTGGAAATAAGCCGATCGAGCTCCTGGTAGTATGGCATCAATTTATCGTCCTTGACTTTTCGTTTCCCACTGGCTTGGGAAACAACCATGGTAGAGTCACCAATCATTTCTAACTTTCTCGTGCCCAATTCCAAAGTGGCTTCCATCCCGGCGATACATGCTTCATATTCGACCTGATTGTTGTTGATCTCAAAGTTCAGCTTGTAGGCCAACGGAACATGCGAGTCATTTGGAGTGACTAGCAGTATCTCGATTCTGTAATCATATTGGTTTGAGGCACCGTTAAAATATAGCATCAATAACTCGTTCTCAACTATCAACACATCTTCATCGGGAATTATCAACACATCTTCATCGGGAAACTAAAAATCTGAGTCGTTTTATCCCTTAACTGGCTGATCTGCTAAGAATTCCGCTACGGCTCGTCCTTTCACTAATTTTTTGGTCTTGTAGTGAAGTTTGAACTCAGCTAATAATAATAACCATCGGGCCAATCTCCTTGTCAATACAGGTTTTTTGAACAGGTACTTAAGTGGGTCCATTCTGGAAATCAACACTATAGGGTATGCCATCATATAGTGCCATAGATTTTTTAACGACCACACCAAAGCCCAACAAGTGTTCTCCAATGGCGTGTATCGGGCTTCATAATCTGTGACCGTCTTGATTAGATAATATATGACCCTTTCTTCACCGTTGTCCCCTTTTTGAGCTAGCATGCAGCCCATTACAGACTCGTTCACTGATAGGTATAAGATCAAAGGTTTGCCTGGTTCTGGAGGAGAAAGCACCGAATGCTTTTGTAGGTACTCTTGGATTGACTCAAAGGGATTTTGGAAATAATGATCCCATTGGAATTTGGTAATTTTTCTGAGCAAATGGAAAAGAGGTTCACAGGTTGTAGTCTGCTTCGAGATGAAACGACTGATGAACTGAATTTTCCTAAGGAATCCTCTAACTTCTTTCTCCATCTTCAGGGGAGGCATTTTCATAATTTCCTTGATCTTGGAATGATCCACCTCTATTCCTTTTTGGGTAATGATGAATTCCAACATCTTATCTGCTGTAACTCTAAAAGTACACTTTTGCGGGTTCGACCTCATTCGGTACTTCTGGATTATCTCAAAGAATTTCTCTAAGGTCAGGGTATGTTCTTCACGGTCTTTAGATTTGACGATTATATCATCGACATATACTTCCACTTTCTTGTGTAATATGTCATGGAGTAATGCCATTGTAGTACGTTGATATGTGGCTCCTATATTTTTCAAATCAAATGGCATAACCCTATAACAATACATTCCCCACGACATGGTAAACATAGTCTTTTCTTTGTCTTTGGGCGCGATGAGAATCTGATTGTAACTTAGAATCCGTCTATGAAGGATAGCAAGGCATGGCCAGTAGTATTGTCCATGAGGATGTCTTTGTGTGGTAGAGGGAAGATGTCTTTGGGACTTACCTTGTTAAGGTCTCAGAAGTCAACACAAACTTACACCCGACCATATTTCTTTGGCACAGGAATATAATTAGCAACCTACTGGGGGTACTTTGTCACCTGAAAAAATCGGCGTTCAATTATTTGGTAACTTCCTCCTTGATTTTGAGGGCCCAATCAGGTCTTACACGTCTCAGCTTTTGCTTCACAGGTTTGGCATCGGGGTAGAGGGGTATTGTGTGCTGAAAGATTTCTGGGTCAATTTTGGGCATGTCTACGTATGACCACACAGAGACATCTTTAAACTCCTTTAATAATTTGATTAATGGCTCACGTTCTTCATTTTATAAAGCATAACCGATCTAGACCATTTGTGGATCCTTCTCAGTACCCAGATTTATTAAAAAAGTTTCTTCAATTAAAAGTTTAGCTCGCATCTCTTCTTCCTTTTTAATTAAAAGTTTTAGTTCCTGGGAAATAGCCCCATCAAAATCATTGCAGTCAGTAATCAAATATTCATAAGGAAGTACAACAAGGTAACAAGAAGAGTTCTCCACATTATTATTATCATCAACGAAAGTTACAGATTTTGACATGTATTTGGATGTAAAAATAGACCGAGACACCGCAATAGGTGGATGCTCGGCGGACTCACCATTGGACAATGAATTTGTAGACGTTAACAGGTTTGACTCAGACTTTGACTCACTATCTACATCATTCAAAACATTAAAATTGTAAGTCTAATTTTCTATTACAACGCTACCCTTACTTGTTATTAATTTGGAACAGTCGACTGGTTTATCGCTTCCCAGCATGGCGATCTCTTTCTCACCTTCTTCCGTGTGTATTGGAGCTGCTCCCTCAAAGGGCAACCCCAACGTGAATTCTTCTAGGTCCTCGACCTAGTCTTTCACGCGTGCTTTCTCTGTTATGCCTTCGTCTTCTGTCTCGTCCTCCTTGGGCTCGCTGTATGTCAGCTGATGTTTAAAGAATATCTCTAGCCCAAGTGTCTTCTGCCCAGACCCCTTGTCGATTCATAGTTTCAGAAATCCACAGAACAAAAAAGTATCGCCTTCCTTCATATACTGCCCATTTAGAGGCACATGGGCTGGCAGCAGAGCCAGGTATTCTATATTGGTTCTTTTGGCCCATGCCCTCCTCTGTACTTTCACTCTCTCTTTAGCAAGGTCCTGTTTGGTGGACTTGTATCTCAGACCAAAGGTATAGTGATTAGCCTGAACACATATCAGTTCAGTTCTACCTTGTTGATTTTTTCTAAGTCCTAGGCCTGGAAACTATGACATTTTTCCCATCATCATTACTGCCTGAGGTTTTACATATAGTTGATCTCCAGTCATGAAAGTCTGAATAGCTTCTATTTTATAAAATTCAAAACTGCTTAGGGTGAGAACTTTTTTCCCGTGTTGTATTTCAAGCAAAGGGGTGTCGTCAGTGGCAGTTGCCTGGATGCTTAATTCGCCGAATATAGTCAAAACAGTCCCATCCCATATTATTTTGACCTTCTGATGGAGGGTGAATGGAACTTTCTGTACATTAGGGTCTTGCAACCACGGTCGTCCTAGCAATAGGTTGAAGGAGGTCGACACATCCAGTACGTGAAATTCTATCCTAGTGTCGGTGGGTCCTATGGTAATAGAAAACTTAACTAGCCCCATTATATTTTTATGGGTATTATCATAAGCTCGTACCCCCTGGATAGTTGGAGTAAAATCCTGCTCTTTTAACTCGAGATAGTGCGTTGTTCTGAGTGGGAAAACGTTCAAGGATGACCCATTATCAATCAATACCACAGGTACTCATTTTTCAAGACACTTTATTGTTATATGGAGAGGCTTATTGTGTAGGGGTCCCTCAGTGGACAGATCTTTCTCTCTGAAAGCAATGACATTATTTAGCCGGGTAGGAGCAACCATTCCAACCAGCTGTTCAGGAGTGGTGTCGATGGAGATGTCAGCTTTGCTTAGAGCCCTAAGCACAGCTTGCCTGTGTTTGTGGGATGCCATCAGTATCCCCCGAATACTTAGATTAGCCTGGATCTTTTTGAGCTACTTCAGTACAGCGTCATCCTCTACTTTGGTTTCTGTTGTGGGCTGGCTAGCTTCACCTCTCTCTAAGTAGGCAGGTTTTAAGTGTCTTCCACTCCTGGTCAAATATTTAACCTCTTTTTTGGGGTCTCATAAACCATCCTACTGATCTGCAGTAGGGTTTACTTCAGACAAGTCTAGTCCTTCTAGTCTCCATAGATTACCTTCTGCCACTTTCTCTGTTTCTATATTGGTTGTCAGGTGATATGTGCTGGCTTTTGACTTTCCTTCTAGTGGAGGACTTTGTTCTTTCTCTGCCTCTTGACGGTTTATTTCTTCTACCGCCCATAATTCTTCATCTCTCCAGCTGTCATCGGTCCCTTAGTAGTTCCAAATATTTTTATCGAGAACAAAAAGGTCTATAATGCCCTCTTCTTCTTTAGATATGACATCTAGGTCATCGTTTTGCTTGCCTTTACTCCTAGTCCTGTTCTCGATAGTTCTGATATCAGTGAGGCCGATGCCTGTCACATATTCGACTTCTTTACTAGCTTTTTCTTTCTCCTCTTTATTCCCCAGTTCCTTCAACCTTCATTTTTTCCCAGCCCTAATTTGAGTCTTATTGTTAAACTCTTTCTCAGGTTCTAATCATGAGTCTTTCCTAGATCCCGCTGCTATTATTACCTTTACCCTTATCCGTGCTTCTATTCTCATTCCTATTTTTGTTTCTGGTTCTGGTTCTACTTTTATTTCTGGTTTTGGTTATGTTTCTGCTTCTGGTTCTATTTCTGGTTCTGTCTTTACTTCTGTCCCTATCCCGGATCCTATTCCTGATCCTGTACTCCTTGGGTTCCCCTCCGATTCCTCTTTCAGTTCATTTGTGTTTGTCTGTTCTGTATTGTTATCTGGTAGGGTGCCAGAAGTATAAATGTCATCATCATCGGGGTTGTTCCAGCCCTCACTTTCGTCCAATTCATCGTCTATGCATTTCTCTCCTGATTCTTCTAACGAAAGCTAACCATCATTGCCAGTGTCTACGTTGGGGTTGTAGAAGAAAAACTCCACATGCACCTCATTATTTGCTGTCATGTTACCCCATTCCTCTAGCATTCCTTCCGCATCCTCTAACTCTTCTAAATCATTTCATCTGCGTACAGAGTCCCCTCTATGTCTAGAGAGCACAGAAAGTTCCTTTCTAAGAGAGGTGAACTTGGTCTGACAGCACCTTTTGAGCAGATGTAGATGCTGAGATAATAGCAGAGTGAAGTTGTGTGGATATGGTTTATATTCAGAGGGGGTGGATTCATGTGATTCGATAATGGATTGGAAGTAACGTTAGGCTTGGCCGCCGTTGGGGGCAGGATCACCTTGTTATCAATCAAATCATGAATCATGTGTCGAGGCTTTATGCAGTATTGGATGACATAACCAGGCACTTGATGGTATTCACAGTACCTGTCATGGTTGTAATTGGCTGGGAGTGGATTGGAAGGAGGCATTGGAGTGTGGGGCCTTAGGTGCCCTTTTTCTACCAACCACGAGAATAGTACAAAGAGCAAAACACTTAGCTCGTTGAATACACTCTAGACAAATGGGAATTAAAATATTGATCTAGTCAGCCCTGTTTGGGGGTTGAGAAGGTTCACTTTTGCTGCCCTTGGCATATTATTGTTGGGCGGATTTTGGCTAGCCTAGTTGGTTGGGTAGCTATTCTGACCTTGATAGTTCTGGTTCTGATAACTCCTTCAAGATTTCTACTGACTTGTACGTGCCTCTGTTCTGACTTCTATCCTTCCAATTTCTCCCGTCTGGAGGGCATCCTGAATTTGGATTCCCGCATTAAATAGTTGCTCGAAAGTCATGAGCGGCTGAGTGATGAGGTACTTTCTGAATTGAGATTGCAAGTTCTTTACGACCGTCTGAACCTGTTCTTTCTCTGTAGGCCGGTTGGTCATCTTAGCTGCTTTACCCCTCCAGTGGGTTAGGAAGTCAACAAAAAATTCCTAGACGTTCTGTTTAGTGGTCTCCTACTCCCTTATTGTTACGTACAGTTGGACGTTATGGTTATACTGCCCGACAAACGCAGTAGCAATGTCTTTCCAAGTTCTACTTCTTACGGCTTTTAAGGTTAGAAACCAACGTTGAACAGTCCCTATAAGGGACCTATGGAAGACTTGTACTTTTAAGTGGTCGTCGATGCCCATGGGAGATAGGGTACCTACATACATCCGTAGGTGAATCCTAAGATCTCCAGTACCATCGAACTTTTCCATGTCAGGCATCTTAATTTTTTTGGGAAGCTTGGCATTGGGAAACAGATAGAGTCCTTTAACATCAAGCATGTATTCTTCGACTCCTCTAACTTTCCTCAGTACCTTTTCCAACCTATCGATCTTATCAGATAGTAAGGCCTCTCGGGCCAAGGCTGGATCTATTACAGTAGCAGCGGGTCTATTCCCTAAGAAATTTGTGCCGTGCTGTTCATCGTTCCAGATAAGGTCGTTGGCTACTTCATCCCATGGATTTCTCAGAACCTAATTTTCCTGAAGGGCTCAGATCTCTGCTTGACATTGAACCTGGGCCTAGGTCTAATCTTGGAGCGTGAGGATCATGCCTTCTAGAGATCATTGCATCTCCGATAGAGTTTGGATCAAAGCAGGCCATTGTATGGTTTTTTGGATTAGCATTTGATCTCTCGAGTTGTCCGCTTGGCAACCGAATCCAGAAAGGCATAACGTCAAAGCTTGAAGAAACAATGATAAACCCTGATAGATAGAGGAAGAGATCGGAAATGAATCAGATCGTATGTGTAAGAAATTACAGCTCGTGACGACCCTATAAGAAGAGCAAAAATTAAAAAAATGAAGCTACAACAAAGAAACAAGGCGGGTGACCAAGACCCAGCGACTAAGCGTGTAGGAAAACCCCAAAAAGAGCAAAAAAATTATGGGTAATAATACTCGGCTTAAATGGAAAAAGATTTATGGAGCCTCAGCTCGACGATAAAGGAACTCAGGATTTTTTCAAAAAATCCTTAGCGAGAGAAACAAAGGGGCGTGGGTGATAAAACCCGACTTAAAACAAAAAGAACATTGAGATATTGGATCGTTAGGCCCAATAAGGGGTCGTAGGAAATACATGGCTTAGAAGAGCGCCGGAACTGCCTCAATGCCTCCGGATTTGCAAATACCCTGTAGTGGGTCCATTCTGGAAATCAACACTATAGGGTATGCCATCATATAGTGCCGTAAGTTTTTTGACGACCACACCAAAGCCCAACAAGTGTTCTCCAACGGCGTGTATCGGGCTTCATAATCTGTGATCGTCTTGATTAGATAATACATGGCCCTTTCTTCACCGTTGTCCCCTTCTTGAGCTGGCATGCAGCCCATTACAGACTCGTTCACTGATAGGTATAAGATCAAAGGTTTACCTAGTTCTGGAGGAGAAAGCACTGGATGCTTTTGTAGGTACTCTTGGATTGACTCAAAGGGATTTTGGAAATGATGATCCCATTGGAATTTGGTATTTTTTCTGAGTAAATGTAAAAGTGGTTCACAGGTTGTAGTCTGCTTCGAGATGAAACGACTGATGAACTGAATTTTCCTAAGGAATCCTCTAACTTCTTT